>PVKE010031237.1:0-19156 GCA_004027555.1 Craseonycteris thonglongyai
TCCAGTCATTAAAGGGATTTAGCAGGGAATTTCAGTTAGAAACATTTGGTCTCAGATACCATTTCAAAGCTGTTTCTTTTCCCTTCTCATGTCAAGAAACACAAGCCAAGAAAACACGGGAAACCAGAAAAGTAAAACAGGTTTTACCCCATTCTTGCAGGCTGACTGCTGGCTTTAAAGATTTATTACAAGTACCTGATAACCCAGTCTTCACCAAATGTTACTAGGAGATTTCATTCTGTTTCCTGCAAGACACTAAATGTATCTGATCCTTAGCTTCCTTATCCTAAGATGATGGTGAGACTCTTATGAAAAAAGCAGTTCCCAACATTTGGCTGCACACTGCAGTCACCCGGGGAGCTTTTAAAAATCCCGATGTCCTGACTACACTCCAAACCAATTCCATCAGGCACTCTGGGTATGAGACCCAGGCATCAGGGTTTTTTAAAGCTTCCCAGGAGATTCCAAGGTGCAGTTGTTTGAGAATCACCGCTATGAAACATTGAATGAATGCAAATTTTTTTAAAAAGCAAAGTTGTTGCTTTTATGTTGCTTAATATGTTGACGATGAGGACTGTGATGATGATGATGATGATGATGATAGCTAGAGAAAAGATAAACCAAAGACCCCCGCCCCCCCCCAGCAAAAGATACTTCCGGGTATAGAGAAATACGTCTCTTCTGAGTCACAGAAGAGTGGAAGTGAGAAACCCCCTGTGCACATGAATAGACATGCTGGGTCAGGCCAGAGGTCCACTGCACCTCATCCAGTGTTTCCAACACCAACACCAATGCACATTTTCTGGAGGAGTCACGGATAAACCATATGTGTAGAACGCATCAGGCAGTGTACTAGAGTAGGATTCAGGAGTCTGGGGTTTGTGATCCAGTTTTGCCACAGTAACCATGGTTAGTTAAGTCATCAGAGCTCTGTTTCCTCATTTGTAATATAACAGGGATGGACTAGACTTTGTCCACTAAGTCAATGCTTCTTAAATTTTAGTGTACCTACCAATCAGCTGGCGAACTAGCTAAAACATAGCTTCCCAGGCCTCACCCTCAGAGATTCTGACTCAGTAGCTGTGGAATGGGGCCTGAGCTCCGAGGTGATGCACATGCTGCTGGGCTAGGAACCACCCACTGACTAGCACTAGGTGACCTCCAAGGTTCCTTTAGGCTTCAAACTCTCTAGTTCTCGAAGGCATTGGAGGAGTCTGGCTCTTGAACACAAGAAGGAGCATAACATGATCAAGAACATGGGCTTTGGGGTCAGAGAGACCCAAGTTCCAAACTTAGCTTCATCACTTTCTGGCAGTGTGGATTTAGGCAAGTTAGTTACTTAATATGTTCTTAGCCTCAGTTTACTCGTTTGTGAAAAGCAGCAATAATGAGACCTACCTACCTCACTGTATTGCTATAAGGATTCCATTTAAAATACTTAGCACAATTCTGGGCATAAAGCACATGCACAATGCATGTAAGACAGGCATATCCAACCTGCAGCCCAGAATGACTTTGAATGAGGCCGGACACAAATTCTTAAAACATTATGAGATTTTTTTGCAACTATTTTTTTTTTTAGCTCATCAGCTATTGTTTAGTGTTAGTGTATTTTATGTGTGGCCCACGACATTTTTTCCAGTGTGGCCCAAGGAACCCAAAAGTTTGGACACCCCTGATGTAAGCTGTAGTTGAAACAAACATCCGAAGTCCAGTAGTGATTTAACTCTCAAGATTCTTCTCAATAGGCCTTGGAGGTCTGTGTTCAGAAATCACTCATAAAATAACCATCCTGTTGCCACCTCCCATCCTCCACCCAAGGACCAGCTTGTGTCAGCTTGCATTCCTAAGTTTTTGTCACTTGTAATTCATGGATTAGTGATGTATAACCTTTCATGTCTGTGTACTTACTTTTTTTTTTTCTCACAAAAATGTATTTAATAAGCTTGTTGTAGAAAATCAAACATTAAGGGGATGCCAGGATAACGCATCGGTTGAGTGCTTGTCTCACAATTATGAAGTCCAGGGTTCGATTCCCGGCCCTCGCCATTGCAAACCCCATGCACTGAACTGTGGCGCAGCTAGTAACTTCCAAAATGGCGGCGAAGGTTCTCTCCTCCCATGCAGGAGGCCCTGGGTTTGGTTCCCGCCCCGGGGGCCTCACATTCACTTGTGTGGAATGAAACCATGCCACTAATGATGTACAACTATGGAGATTGCTGTGGGCCCTCCCCACTTCTCTCTCTCTCTTACTTCCTCTTAAATAATAAAATGACTCTTAAAAAATTAAACATTTTACATTTCCAATATTTTATCAATTCAAACTGATTGTTATCTAACTGAGAGTGCTTTGTATTTTGGAAGATTACCTAAACTAAAAATATATTTACATATTTACAAGACATGTAAGTATAACTGAAGAGCCACTTCAACTAATGTTGAAATTCACAAAAGTCTAGAGATTTATAGGCTAGAAGTGCCATAAATTTGCCTGCAATCAAATGGATTACACTAATAATAAATAATGCCTTAATAACTATTAAACCAAAAGGGGAAAAAAGGAGAAGGAAATATTGGGTTTTAAAGCTCTGTGACAAACTCTTCAAGGATAAAGGATATGTCAAATCAGTTCACTGACCAAGATTTTTTAATGAATCTGTGATGGTCATTTTTAGCAGCTCTACCCAGTCTGTTCCGAGGAAGACAAGCTATGCTGTTGGGAACCCTACACTGTCTCACCGGAGCCATGCTCCTAAATGCCCTAAGAGCCCAGGTGGAAAATGAGGAAGTAATGTTGGCAAATTTGAGTGTTGTACCCACCTCAGACCTAAATTTATTCCTGAAAGATTACAGGCCCTTCACTCTTTCATAGTAAAAAAAAAAAGCTTTCATAACACATTTTAAAAGGATTCTTTCCATTATGGGGGGAGGGGGATCCCATAAATTGTATATATATAAAAAAAAAATGTTCACAATAAAGTTCCCAACTTCCATTTATTTAGAAATATACACAAAAGTAACATTTAAATCATCCGATGCTAGACAAGGTTCCACATTAAAGCAGTCAATATCATTTTCTTTATACATACTGCATAGGTTATATTTCACTATTTTTAAAAGAAAGATACCACTACTATAAGAATTTATCAAGTGATCATTTCCTATTTAATATCTACTGATTACAATCAAGAGATTTCTAGTTACATTTATCTCCACTAAGAATATTCAAAACAGTTAGTTACCTTACACACAGCATTTAGAAGTGTTTGCCATGATGGCTCTTAAAATGATAAACACATTTTGGCTCAATACAAGAGTATTTCTAATAACAAAATACATGTAAAATTAGACTTTTCTAATTTCCCAAAGTAAGCTACCTTTATTAAGCAAAGTACTTGTTAGCAGGTTTTTTTTTTAATCTATGAAAAGATTTTAAAGTCCTTTTAAAACTTACATTTTAGTTTTAAAAAATGGACTTATTTCTTGCCAGGTTGCTGGTCACGCTGCTGCCCCCGCTTGCGGTTTTCCAGCTCCATCACGAGAGCCTGTCTGTAGGTGTCATACTTGTTGATAATCTGATCGAGTTCTTTCATGAAAAGCAACCTCAGCATTTCTTGGTAGGCATCCAGGTCAGGTACCTGGAAGAGCTCCCACTTCAGAATGTGGTCATATCTCGCAGGGGCTTGAGCATAAACCTGAAGCCATTCAGGAATTTCTGCGGTACGATAGGGATTTGCAGGTACCAGAGGAGACCGATTTCCTTCCACTTGCTGAGGCTGGTATGTGATGGGAAGAGGTTGCTCATGCCGAGGTACACCAGGAGCACTGGCATGCCCATATTGAGCCTTCTTCTTTGTGTGATCCACATAGTAGATTCCGAATTCTGATGACTCAATTCGCTCCCATCCTGGAGGAACTCCGTCTCGCTCAAAAGGATGGCCCCAGTGAGTGGTGTTTGTGTTATGATCGATATAATATTTTTTCCCTCTTATTGTCCAGTCCACAGCCCAGCCAGGAGGAAGGGGTAAATCTTCAGTGCCATAGTAAATTAAACTTCCCGAGGATGGAACAGCCACTGTCCCAGTACCTGAAGCATGCCTCCCGGGATCCTGTGGCATTCTTTGGAAGAGATCGCGCCTGTATTCGTATCTGTAGTCTTCTTGTGCACGCTCTCCAGGTGAACGCCTTCTCTGAACATCAAAGAAATTATCCAAATAATAAAAGCGGGAACCAGACTCTGCGTTGTCCCCAGCAGCATTACCTTCTGTTAAAAACGACGGAGAAAAGCCACCTTCCTTAGGGGCATCTGCTGGACCCCTGGCAAGATAAGAAGGTGCAGATAATCTGTTGCTCTCTCGTCTCATTACCTCTTGAGGTGTGCGTTGAACCGGAGTTCTCAGGAAACTCTGGTCGCTTGGAACGGCTGCACCTCCAGAAGGTGAAGCGGCATTAGGACTTGAATCTGCAGGACAGTTATCAGTTCGTCTTGGAATTGTTGGGCCATGCCGGATGAATGACGGCGTGGGATTCCACAGCAGAGGCCACGTCTCCTTCTTCACGTACTTGCCCTGCACCTCCAAAGGTTTGGACGCATCGTTTTTGGTTTTCTTTCGGGACAGCATCCTGATCGATGAGACCCCAAGGCGCGCCAAGCAGTCTCTTCAGGGCTCCGCGCCAAGCGCCTCTGCCGCCTCCGCCGCCGCCTCTCCGCAGCCCGGTGCGTCTGCAGGCACGGCCGCGTGTTCGGGGCGCTCCGCGCTCCGGCCGCTGCTCAGGCGTTTGTCAGTTCCTTCCCGGAAGTCTGCCCGCTTCAAGAAGCTGCCCGAAGACTCAGTGAGGAGGGGCCAGGGGCATGGTCCGCCGCGCGCCGCCTAGTAACCCCTACAGCTACCGCCCTTTACTTTTTTTTCTTTTTTTTTCCCCTCAATATCACACTGAGCCCTTCCCTGTTCCACTTTCCCCAGACCACATTTTTTGGCTCTTTCAAAATACTTCTCAAGTTTATCTGGTTTCTAGACACGTCTCTGTCCCTAACTATGTAAATTGAGCCCAATCACATAATCTCTCTGTACCTCAGTTTCCTTATCTGCAAAAGCAAGAGGTACAACTGAGGTACGGTAGTCTTTCAAGTGTCTTTCAGCAATACTATTTGCTATTTGCGATTCAATACTTTATGACAACTATTTACAAATCTGTAGGTACTTATTTGGGCTTTAATTCTGGGATGTGGATGTGATGATGTTTCAGAGATTTCATTTCTTATAGGCAAGGCAAAAAGTCCTTTGCAATGAGATTATGATGCACGTGTTTAACCCGTCCTCTATTCTAGGCATTATATTTTATCAAGATGTATATTCACTAATATTCTTTCCTCCTAGCAGAAAACTTAAAGAACTAGAAATTGTTTTAGCCTCTTGGTATTGGTTACTTGTATACATCTGTCGTCTTTGGGCTCCTGATTCTCCCAAGGTGAATGACTATGTTATTAAGGCTGGATGCATAATTGAGCAGTTCACATCAGACCCTCCTCTAAGCCACTGTTGAATGATATGTCATTGCAGTATTCTTAACCTTTGCTTCAACAGACATTTTTCAAGTTCTTGCTGAGGGTGTGACACTGTTCTTGAGTACAGAAATTCTAGAGATCAGTAGTTATGTATAGTCAGGTAGATAGTAAATGCCTTATTTAGAAACGCCAATTCTGATTATATGTTTGTGGCTTACACTATTAGCTACTCAACATCCATTCTCTCCTTCTTCCTTGCTAACTGCATGTCAGTTTTATCACGGTGACAATTGTGTTAGCTCTAGGAGATAAATACTGAATAGCCTCAGCCAGTCCTGTCAATTCTAATGACCCTTGCCAGATAATCAGTTTCTCAGCCCTCCTTGAAACTAAGCTTGGCTATGTGGCCTTAGTTTGATCAATGGCAAAATCTGCTGTGGCAGGAGTTTCTTGGAAAGGTTTTTAGTTCATAATAAACGGAAATAAAATAGACAAGCTTGGCTGTTATCTACCTTTCCTCCTTCTGGTGCCTTGAATGTTTATGTGAGGCCTGGAGCTAGCTATAGCAGCCCTTTGGCATCTTGAGGCAATAAGTATGTGAATGAAAGACCAACATTCAAACAACGATGGAGGCAAAAGGAACATTCTGGGGTCTGTGAAGATCACTGAGCATCTGTACCACAACCAGGACCACCTATCACCAGAGTCTTGTTACGACAGAAAAAGTATTCCCTTTCTTACAGTCACTGTTGATTGGGTTACTTGCAGCCAAACTAACATCAACTGAGCAGCCATAAACTATTAACCCAACAGCATTGTTGGCATTAATTTCCCTGTAAAGCAATTTTTGCCTGCATGTACTTATGTATCCATGGAAATCTCTAGATCCAGAGCTCTTCAAGGTGAGGCTGATTAAGTGGACACATTCAAATGCAGTTTCTCCTTTTGGCTGCACTCGCAAGGTTGTGATTGATTTTTCTTGTTAAATGCTATCCTAGAGCCCAGACACAAAGCCTGGAAAATATACTGTCACTTTGCTGTCATTGCCCTGAGTAATCTCTCTAATCCTTCCACTTATTCTTCTCCAGGTCAGGGGCAATGAACACTTTGCAACTTGCCACCATTACAGTAGATCCTCAAATTCTCAAATAAATTTGGGAAGACAGAGGGAAGACCCATGGGCACCTCAGCAATATGTGTGGGAAGCAAGTACCCTCTATTCCAAGGACCGCTGTCACCTCAAATAAGTGACTGAATAATGTACCACCTACCCTAGCATTTTAGAGAGCTATTCACAGAGATGGTAGTAGAAGAACAATATCTGAACAATGTGTGACACTTTTAAGGTTCAGTAACTCTTCTATCTAGATCAAGCTTGTTCAACCTGCAGCCTGTGGGCTGCGTGCGGCCCAGGATGGCTTTGAATGCGGCCCAACACAAATTTGTAAACTTTCTTAAAACATTATGAGATTTTTTTGCAAATTTTTTTTTTAGCTGATCAGCTATTGTTAGTGTATTTTATGTGTACCCCAAAACAATTTTTCTTCTTCCAACATGGCCCAGGGAAGCCAAAAGGTTGGACACCCCTGATCTAGATACTTTGGACAGAACAAGCTGAAAGGGTTTTTTGTTGTTGGTTTTGCTATGCTGCTTGACGTGTGCCTGTGGGGTTGATGGATAGATACCCTGCAGGTCATAAACAGGGGAGGGAGCACAGAAACTCTTCAAAATTGCTTAATCTTCTTTTTCATACCTTAAAACACATTTATGTGTTTCTTGAGGCTAAGTAGGGGAAGCAGTTTGATACAGTACAGGTTTGGCCAGGAATGGTATTTTCTCTGGGTGCAAAATGAAGCCTAAAGTTATTGGGGGCAAGGACAGGGTAGGGTGGACTGGGTGACCCTAGTTGGGAAATTCAGACTTTCTGGCTTTGTCATTATATGGCCCCAAGCAAATGATAACCTCTCTGGTCTGAAAAATGAAGTGACCAAACAAGTAACTTCCCAGAACCTTTCTGGTTCATGACTTACATGATATATATATATATAAATAAATATAAATAACTTTCCTCCCTCCCCTTGTGTTTATGTATTATAGGGAATCCTCTGACTGATCATGTCCCACATCGTTTTATTCTGTTGATGTTGTGTTTTCAGGTACTTTACAGGGAAAATGACTGTTTTCTGGTTCCTTTTCAGAAACAGTTTTAGCCAGGGATCTTTATTTAGCAGAACTAGATTACAAAATCCAGATAGAATCACTCTCTATATAAACAACATGTTGGAAAAGGTGATTGGGGGTGAGTGACCTGGCCAGGAAAGTGTGCTGAAGGGAGCTGCCATTCCTACCCCACCCCCCATTCAGGATCCGGCAGCTATGATGAACAAGTGTCACTGTAGCAGGTTTCATTTTTCATTTTATGCCTAGAGGAAGGGAAAGGAATGGGGAAGCTCAGGAGGAGCTGACTCTGTGGCTGAAGAGAAGAGTGAAGGGAATCGACACCTTTGGTCTGTTAAGGACAAGAAGCTCTGCAAAGCCTCTTTGGAGGATTTGATCTCCCACATGTTCCAAGTGGCTGCTGCTGAAGGAATGCAGCTAGAGAAGCTTTGTCCTGATCTTTAGAAAAGCTAGCGTGAGCATCTGGAATACATAACCAGTACTAAGCAAAGCAGAATTTATAACCCTGTCAGTTAGTAACGAAGGTCCTTGACTTATACAAGGTTTATTCTGGAAATATTTATTGAGTACCTACTATGTATGGCTCACCAGAACTTCCACGAACAAAAGAGAGAGAAAAGTCCCTGCCATCACGGAGATTACATTCTAGTCTGAATAAATTCATATAGTGCTCCATAGCTTATTACCAAAAATGTGTCTTATACAGCTGCTCTTTGTAATGTGTTCTTATTTCAATGGGGCTGCCTTCATAAACAAATCAATATTAAGTAGATTGTGTATCTCATCTCATGTTGCCTGGGGAAGTTTTTTTTAACTGTTTAATTTATTGGGGTGATATTGGTTGGTAAAAATTACATAAGTCCCAGGTCTACAATTCTACATTACATTTTCTATGTACTGCATTGTGTGCTCACCACCAATTCATTCACAGGCCCAAATGTTCAGCAATGGGTAATCACCAGAATTGTAAGGATGGACAGAGGAAAGAAACAGCCAGCTGCCATAGCATATAATTACAGGGAAAGGTATAAAAACAAAGGCTCCACTCCAGAACAATGTTTTATAGGGATAGGACAGTACACACAGATATAAAAAAAAATCTGCACTTGTGATGCTGAGACATGGACATTGTTTTCCAGGACTTTGCATGGCAAATCCAGCATATTTAGTATTGCAAATAACACAGGTGGTTGGAACAAGGAACTCAGCTTAATCTTATGTGGTTCAGGTAGCTTTGCTGTATTTATTTCTGGTCATAGGCTACACAATTATAAGCTTAATGCCAGGTACCCTCCCTATAAATTTCCTTTATTAGTTGCAACACAAACTACTACTGACCATTTACCAATTTTTAAATAAACAAAAGCATGTATCCTTATAATATTGAGAAAGTAACCCCATGCTTAATATGTAAAATGGGTAGGTACATTACATATATAATAATGAAGAAGTACTTACAAAGTAAGGTCTCCCAATTACATTATAAAGGAACACTTAAGAGATAAATTAATCCAGGTATATGCAAAATAAATATCTATTAGATACATATAGATATATTTTTATAATTTTTAATAAAATTTTGGGGCTGACATTGGTTAGTAAAATTATATGGGTTTCAACTGTACAATTCTATAACTGTGAAGGATGTATATTTTCCACTTCTATTATAGTATATCAGTGTCCAAGGGAAATACGTATCTAGGACCACTTGTATAAGAATGACCAGGGATGCAAGTATGCTCAGCTGGTTAAGTGCTTGCCTTGCAACCTCAAGGTCCAGGGATCAAATCCTGTCCTCAGACCATGCAATTCTGTATGCCGAACTGAAGTACAACTCATGACTGCTGAGGATCTAGTAAAGACTTGCCTCCCACACAGAAGGCCCCCAGTTCAGTTCCCACCCTGCATGGCCCCACATCCACCTGTGTGGAATGTAACTATGTCACAAGTAATGATGTACAACTATGGAGACTGCTCTGGGCCCTCCCCCTTCTCTTTCTCCTTCTCCTCTCAAACAATGAAATAAATCTTTAAAAATAATGTCCACAGAAACTTTATTTGTAAGAGTTTATTCATAAGAACTGAAAACACTCTAAATGCCCATCAATAGGAGAATACATGAGTAGATTGTGGTATATTCACCTAATAGACTACCATTCAACAATAAAAAGATAATTACTGATACATGCAACAACATGGATAGCTCTCATGAACATGCTGAGCAAAAGAATCCAGATATAAAAGAGTACTTGTTATATTATTCCATTTATATAAAGTTCAAGAACAGGCAAAATCAAAATATGGTGACAGAGGGCAGAAAAGTGGTTACCGCCCTGTGCCCCTTTTGTGTGTGCGTGTGCGTGGATGCATGTGTGTGGGTAGGCAAGTGGTACTGATTGGGATAAAGGAACTTTCTGGGATAACAGAAATGTTCCTTTTTCTAATCTGAGTAGTGGATATGAGTCACACAGAGAAGCAATTCAACAGCACTTATGATTTGTACATTTTGCTAAATGTCAACTATCCTTCAATCTTAAAAGGCAAAGTACATCAGGGATATCTATCAAATGGTTTAGCTGTTTGATAATACATCTTGTCTGCATGTGAAGGTTCTTTGGTTGTAAGACCCAACTTTACTAGCTATCCTAAAGAAGGGTCTTCCTAAGTTGTGTGTTAAAAAAAAAAAGTGTGCTCTCTTCTGAGTAGATGGATGGCATAAAGAAGCATATTACCTCTGGGCTGATGCAGCCCAAGTCAAGGCCTAGTGACCAAAATCATGGAGGCTGGACTTTACTTTCCTTGCCCTTTTGGCCATGTGCCCTTGTGTAGGGCACACCTCTGCCCATCACAGAGGGCTCCCTGGCTCTTGGGAGGGAGGATGGAACAACTCCTGGAATCTGAGGGCAGTCAGGCCCGAGAAGGGATGTATACTTGGATCCAGAAAGTTGCCAAGCTCTGGGAAATGTTCTCTCTCTTGATGACATTAGTCTCTGACTTCGCTTTCTACAGACCCATTATTTCTACTTTTATATGGCTGACGGTGACTCCCATCACACCCTCACACACACCAGTTTCCAAATTTTGTTATGTCCCTCAGTTTTTGCCACACTGCAGAACCAACTAGAACCACTAAAACCCAATTTCAAATTCCTAAGAGAGAGAATCCGACTGGTTCAGTCTGTCAGGTGTGCTTAGCCCAACCACATCAACAGGGCTGCAAAGATCCACCCAGAGATGGGAGCAGTACAGTGTTTCACAGAGAACCGGGGTTAGTTAGAGCTGGGTAGACTGCCCCAGAAGGGTCTACTACACTTGTATGAGGAATGTTTTTAACTTCCATTGTTAGAAAACCTGACTTCCGTGGCTTAATCAAATAAAAAGTTATTTTATCATGTAACAGAAAGCCTGGAAGCAGCCAAATGCTGGCATCGATTAGTGGTTTGTGATGTCAGAACCAGGATGTCACAATTCTCTTGCTTTCCTCATGTTGGCTTATAGGTACAAAATAGTTGCTATAAATCCAGACACCATGTTTATATCCAAGGCAGGAAGAAATGAGAAAGGGCAGCATCAGTCTTATCCACTATTTTTGTTTTTTTTAATCAGGAAAGCAAGATATCCTAGAACGCTAGAGCAGATTTACACTGATATGTCAGTAGTTAATACTGTTTCACATAGCCACCTGACAGAGAGTTGTAAAACAAAGAAAGTATCTGAGAGCATAGCTATGCCAAACAAGATTAGGGTTCTATTATAAAGGACAATGTGAAAAATGGATACCTGGTAAGCAATAGCCGTCTGTCACCAGACACAACTATAGGAATCCATATTCTCTGAAAAATTTGTTAACCATTCATGATTGTGTCTGAACACAGGTGATGGAAAGCACACTCAATTCTTTTTCTTTTTTTTAAAGCCACTATATATTCAATGTTGCACTCCACCACCTAGGATCACACTGCTAGGATTTGCATCCTATTTCAAAAGCTATCATGTAGGTAATTGGTTAAGGCAGGTTTATTAGTTCCCAGTCTAACTATCCAACCACTACACAAATGTCTTTTCTGTACCAAAAATAATACAGGATTATAGGAAGCTTGATTAAAGTGGCTCTGCTTTCTCTAAATATACTGCTATTATTTCAGTATATACATACATGAATACTATTCCATTTTAAATGTTCCTTTGTGTGAAACAGGTGCAGGAGATGAAGAGAAAGTGAGTAACCAACTACAGGCAGTCTTCACCTTTAAAAGGAGTGGGTGAAACTAGATGGCTTCTAAGTGTCCTCACATGCCTGGTATAATGCTTTCAAAATGGACTGTAATCACAGTCTCTTCAAATCACGAGGAGCATTTTCAAGAATAGAGGCTATATTAGTGTTCCTTTTAAACCAAGATACAATGTATTTATGAGGTGAGAAAAAATGTCATGGAAAGGACAGAATGCCCTTTCTCACATAAGTGGAGAAATGCAAATCTTCCAGCTGATTTTCATGTATAAATAAAATTGTGTTAGAAGATAATGACTATTGCTTTTCATATTTAAATTTTTTTTATCATATACACATTTAATGGCAAAATTTGGAAAGAACCTTGTTAATCTTGTGGGGGGATCTTGTTTAGATATTTTTCATAGAACACATTCATGTTACAGCATACTTATTTACATTAATCTTGTTTTTACTTTAACTCTTATTCTAAATTAAGTGAAAGAAAAAGCACAAATTTGGGGGATCCATTTATAAGCCAATATGAGACTGAGTTCTAAATGATTGGAATCTGTACTTATTACCTGTGAGTTCTTGGATAAGTCACTTTTGCTATCTGAATCTCAGCTTTCTCATCCATGAGACAAGGACATTAAAGGACCTTCAAAGCCTTTTTCTTGCTCTCAATTTCTAGATGCTTATCACTCTGTTAAAGAAGTTTTTCCAGATCAGAGTTTGCCCTGGTGGCATCCAGCCTTCTCTTCCAGTCCCCAAGGTCCTCATGCTGCCCCGAGTCTTACACCCCTTCCTGTAGTCCTGTGAGGTTCCCTCCCTAGTATTCTGTTATTAAACCCACCTTTAATTTTTTTTTTGGTAAAATTTTAGTATAGAATTCCAAAAGGTTATAATAACAGTACAAAATTTCCCAAAGACCATTTACCCATAGTCATCTTTTGTTAACATTTTGTCACATTTGCATTCTTATTCTCTATTTTTGGAGGTGGCATTTTAGAGTAAGTTGCAGACATAGTGCCCCTTTATGCAAAAATACTTCAGTGTATATTTCCTGTCAGCAAAAATATTCTCTTACTTACCTACAGTTTAATATCAAAATCAGGAAATTTAACATTGATATAATACTATTATCTAACCTACAGTCCCTATTTAAAATTTTCCAATAATCCCAACAATGCCCATTAAAGATATATGAGGGCTTTATGGATAAAATCCAGCCAAAAATGAAAAATGCCTCTGTTTTTCATATTATATGGCTGGATACTTTCCAAACAGCATATATACATATGTATATATATATATATATGTATATATATATATATATATATATATATATATATATATATATATATATATATATATATATATATATATATATATATATATATATATATATTTCTTTTTTCTGTTATAAGATTCAATCCAGAACCACATATTGTATTTAGTAGTCATGTTCTTCAGACATTATTAACCTGGAACAGATCCTCAGCTTTTCCTTGTCCCTCTCAACTTTAACATTTTTGAAGAGTATGGAAAATTTATTTTAGAGGATGTCCCTCAGTTGGGATGTGTCCAATATTCCTCATGATCAGATTCAAGGTATGCATTTGGGACAGGAATATTCCAGAGATGATGTCATATTAGATCCACTTTTCTGCCCCGCCCCCCCCCTTAAAATTAAGCTACTTCCAGTTGAATTTCTATCACCTGAGGGGGTTTTTTTTGTTGTTTTTTTTTAATTGGCTTCAATTTTTTTTTAATATATATATATATATTTTTATTTATTTTTACAGAGAGAGAGAGAGAGAGAGAGATACAGAGACAGAGAGAGAACTGAACGCGGGAGCTCCCAGCCCAGCACATGGTTCCGCACGGGCCGGGGCCGGAACTCGATCCCTGGTCCCTGGCGCTGCAAAGTGAGCGCTCAACCCACTGAGCCATCCCGGCTTCCCCTGAGATTTTAAAAGTTATGAGTAACTTAAGGTTTTAGTTTCTGAAGACCCACAGGCACTTTTCATAGGGCTTCAATAGTAAGGTGTGTCATCACTTAGGCCTGGCTCTATCCCAGCTGGGAAGAGCCAGAACTGAGGGCTTTGTGCCAAAGAAGAGCAGATGATAAACATAACATGGAAGTCAGGTAAGTCAGAGTTGGTGGGTAGACAAGTAGGTCCAGGAAGTCAGAGTCTATGAGGTCAAAGTCATCAAGCACCAGTCAATAAGGATAGTAAGCACTGATTGCAGGGCAGGGGTTGTGGGCTCACTGCCCAGCATTATAAAGCTGATGGGTGGAGCTGGCCCTGGGCCCACGAACATTAGTCACAGACCTCAGTGGAGTGCAGGAGTAATGTGTTCCTGGCTGTGGCAGATTCTAAGGTGCCATCACTTTCTTACATACCTCAGGGTTGGCATTATTGTGCCATTTCCCCCTTCCTCCAGATTGGCGTTTCTCAAATTTTAATGTGCATATGAATTTTGTGGAGATTTTGTGACCATGCCGAGTCAGAATCCTTTGGTCTAGGGTAAGTCCAGAGGTTTTGCATTTCTAACAAGTCCAAAGGTGATGCTGCTGGTGCCAGTTCAGAACATACTTTGAATGTCAAAGCTGTAGGGCAGAGCTGTAGGGCACCTCTGTCTTTAAAGGCTGTGGCAGAAATGGAGGAGCTACCACTAACCTCACATGCATGGAAGTCAGCATTACTGAGAGATTCTCGTCTACTTGCTACAATTCTGAATTCACTGAATACTGTACCAAGTCATTTAAACCCAAAAAGTGACTTCAAAATGCATAGGTGAGAAAGGAGAAGGAGGAATATTTGGCACATTGTCAAGCCAAAAATAAAGTGAAACCACATAAACATTAGGCAATAAATAATGGCTTTATATTGGGGAAGCCGGGATGGCTCAGTGGGTTGAGCGCTCACTTTGCAGCGCCGGGGACCGAGGATCGAATCCCAGCCCTGGCCCCGTGCGGACCCATGTGCTGAACTGGGGAGTTCCCCCAGTTCAGTTCTCTCTCTGTCTCTGTATCTCTCTCTCTGTCAAAACAATAAAAAAATAAATTAATAATAATAATAATGGCTTTATAAAAATAAATTCACATTAAATCTCATATTGATAGCTCCGAAAACCTGTGTCCTGAGAAAAGGTGACTCCTACTGGAAAGGGAAGTGTTGGCTTTCTGTCAGTCTTTACTTTTTCTATAGAAAATTATAATCTACCTACATAACAAACCTATGACCAGGCTAATTTCCTTTCAGCAAAACACCCATAAATAGGCCTGTCCCAGCCATCCCATAATGTTCTAAACCTGAGGTTAGAATTGAAATAACACAGGCATTACTCACAGGAAACAAGAACCTGCTTATTGCTAACAATTCACATTTCTGGTAAATTCTTTACAATCAGTGTCTTTTGTAAGGGTTTGTTTTGAAAAAGCAAGAGGTGCTAATTGGTGTTACAGCTCCAAGGCAGGTACATTTAGGACACAGCAGCAGAGACATTATATGAAAAGCCAGTCTAGCACTGTAGCAAATTGTTTATTACATTTACTTTCAATTCAAAAAGGATTTTCGTCTTGAGAAAGATGCCATTTTACTCCAGCAGAGGGAGCCAATGAAACAGACAAAAATGACCTCTGAAACACTTGTTACATATGATCTTGTTAGAGTGAATTAAGGGTCATTTGTAGGGGGGGGGAAAGTTACAATTTATGAAGCATGAAAGCATGATAATGACCTTGAAATAATGATTTCACGTGTTCAGTGAATGCTTAGTGAAGAAACGGTTTGCCTCCTTGCTCAGGAAGTCATAGTCTTGTTGACTTCTCATCCACTCATTACCCTCACAGAAGGGCACCTTTAAATCACACACCTGACTTCTGGGAGGAACTCATTTAGTAAACAGTTCAGTGGTGGGGGTGGAGGGCTTACTTTTGTTTAGGGCCTCCTATGGCACATGGTTTATGTTTAATCTTCACACCAACCCAGAGAAAAGAGCCCAGTACCATCTTGAGGATAAGGAAACTAAGATTCTAAGAAACTCATGAATTACTTATGCTCACACACTTAGGAAGTGTGAGAGGTTAGACTACTGTTTCAATCTTCATTCTACTGTCACAGAATTATACATCCATACCTTTGTCATGTAACTATAGTACTTCACATTGTGGGTAAAGCATAACTCCCTGCTCTATTGATGGCTTTGGCCATGTGAACACCTTTGGTTATAGGAATGTTAGTAATAATTAGAAGCTTTAAATATCCTTGCATAGTCAGTCTTGTACTGAAACACATGGAGTTGGACTGAACCATACCTGTAGCCTAAAGCAGAACCACTCCTACCTCTGTAGAACAGTAGCAAAAAAATAAATAAATATGTGTTATTGTAAACCACTGGATTTGAATTATTTGTTACACAGTAAATTTGTCTAATACAACAATGCTCTGAATTGTATCTAGCCCCAACTTGTAGATGAGAATACTGAGGAGTTGAGAAATTAAGTGGCTGGCGCAAATAGGAAAATAATTTCCCAGGGGCACCCAGAAAAGTTCTCCTAACGTCTCAATAGCCAGACATGTGTAACATAGTTACTACCTACAGCTGCGAGAGAGGCTGTAAAAGTAAGTAAAAGGATCTGGCATCATGAGCTTCTACTGTGGGGACTAAGGTCTACCATTGTGGAAGGAAGGGGAGCTAAATGGTTTTTGAGTAGGCACTCAACAGTCTCTGGCTGTTCCAGTGTCATCAGGCTCCAAAGTCCATTATCTCTACCAGTACCCTATGTTAAGTTCTATCATTGATAGACAGAAATTACTTGCAAGTCCCTTCAACTCGACCTTGCTGAGCTCAATATGGTGGCATAAATCGGCTCGTCCTTTTGCACCTGTGCTTGTCATAGATGAACATCCTCCAGGTAACTGATGGCCCAAGGAGAATGAGAATGCACATGGAGCCAACCTGAACCCACACAGAGCTACCCAATGAGTAAAGAGAAATAAGTCAGAGATTTAGGGCTGTCTGTTATGAATTTTGAAATAATAACAGTGTTTTGAAGTTCACCTAGCCTTACCTGGCTATCAGTTCCAGACTCCAAGCTAATGGTAAAGGTGAGCTTCAGTTTGTAACCTCCCAGGGATGTCTGTACATGGCACTGTGTATTCACAGAGCATTCCAAAGAATCTTCTAGGACAGTGATCCTCAGCCTTTTTGGCACCAGGACCCAGTTTCATGGAAGATGATTTTTCCACAGGGGGAGGGAGGATGCGCATGCACAGTTCACAATAGGGTTCGTGCTCCTATAAGAATCTAATGCTGCTGCTGATTTGACAGGAGGCAGAGCTCAGAGGTAATGGGAGCAATGGGGAGTAGCTGTAAATACAGATGAAGCTTCGCTCACTTGCCCGCTGCTCATGTCCTGCTGTGTGGCTCAGTCCCTAACAGGCCACACTGACCAGTACTGGTCTGTGGTTCAGGATTTGGGGACCCCATTCTACGACATCCCCAACTCCCAATGCCCTAAGTTTGACTGGTATACAATACTGTGGGCTTTCCTCCACTCAGAGGCACTTGAAAGGTGACCAAATCTCACATGAGAGTGCCAGGAAGGTACTGAATGTGAACTGCTATACTTATTGAGGCTACCTAAGCCCAGGCATCATGAGGAGGAAGCAATGGAGCCCAGAGTGGAGGCTGACTCCTTAACCAGCACTATCACCTCTGCTGCCAAACTGTTGATATCTTGGTAAGTATGGTATGAGTGCTCATCTCTCTCAAACTTCAGGTTACAGAATATTTTGAGAGAAAGTTGGTAAAAAGAGAAAAGAAAATAACAGAAATGTGCTACCCATCATAGTCTGGCCACAGCTGGTACTGAATAAACTTGTCAGAGACTGTGTATACAATGGCTAATAAAAAACCTGGCCTTTGTTCTCTTGGAAGCTATAACCAATTTAAATGGTATTGCTTTTGCAATCATTTAGTATAATAAAATAACTTCCAGATGGCTAAAATATTTAAACATTTAAAAAGCAATCATAAGTGACGCTGGGATAGCTCAGCAGTTGAGCACTTGTCTCACAGTCGTGAGGTCCATGGTTCCATTCCCGGCCCCAGTCCGTACAACCCCATGTGCTGAACTGCTTGAACTTTGGTGCAACTGGTAACTGCCAGGGTGGCATGGGAGCGAGGGTTCTCGTCTCCCATGCAGGAGGCTCCCAGTTTGGTTTCTACCCCACTCGGCACCACATTCACCTGTGTGGAATGAAACCATGTCACAACTGATGATGTACAGTTGTGGAGACTGGTTTGGGCCCTCCTCCCTCCTCTCTCTCTCACACACACACCTTCTTTCAAACCATAAAATGAAAAATGTAAGTGCTATGAGGACTAAGATTGAAAAAAGTAATCATAAAAGTTGTAGAAGAAAACACATGGGAATGATTTCATATATGCTGGCAAAATATATGACAGATGATACTAATATTTTAAATTTTACAAACCAATCAGAGAAAAGCAAAAATTCAAAGGAAAATGGAAAAGAACACGAACAAGGAATTTACATATGCAAAACACTTGCAATTTATACAAAGATTATCTTCATTCATAATTAGAGAAATGCAAATCAAAATGCAATACCATTTTTAATCTAGCAGAGGGGCAGAAATGGGTAAGTAAAATTTATAGCACAGGCAACTCCTAGGAAAACAGGCACTCCCATACTCTGTTGAGGCTAAATAGGTGCTGCCTCTTTGGAAGGCAATTTAGCAACATTGATCAAAAACTGTCTTAGTAATTATCCACCAAATATGTGTGCCTGGGTGTACAAAGATATATGTATAATACACTGCAGCATTGTATACAATGGCAAAAGGCTAGAAATAACCAAAATCCCTGTTTATAGGGTACTACTGTAGTTAAATGAAGTGTGGTACCACCTATACAATGAAATATTACCCAAACATGAAAGGTATGAAGTAGATAGATGTATATGGTGATATGGAAAGTTCTCCAACATATACAGTCAGATTTAAAAAAAAATAGGGTACATGACAATGTTTGTAGCATGCTCCACTCACACATGCACGTATGTGGATTGGTTCAGAATATTCCTGGCAAGATTCACAAGAAACAGGTAAAATTGTTTGCCTATGGGGATAACTGGAGACTGGGAGTCTAAGGTGAGATGAAGACTTACCTCTCATTTTATATACCCTTTTGTACACGTGTGTGTGTGTGTGTGTGTGTGTGTG
>PVKE010031238.1:0-19157 GCA_004027555.1 Craseonycteris thonglongyai
GGGGGAGGAGAGATAGGCTGCTTTAACCACTGGCCTATAACCCTGAGCCCACCTTCCAAGTCTGCCAGGAAGTCCCCTCTGTGTTTTTCCAGCCACCACAGGCCCTCCCACCACTGGCTCCCCACCCCCACCCGGGCTCAGCACAGTCCTTGAACCGCTATTATTATCAATTCCACTTCTGGGAATTTAGCCCAAGGCAATAATCTGATGGATGAGGAGGTTTGTCTCAGCAGAAAAACCCAGCATGGACTAAACATCCACTTTAAAGAACTGGCTAAAAAATATGGCTCATCTGTACTGTGCACCAGGATGCTACCTTTTACAATTATATTAAACAGGAAACAAGTCCTCGATACAGTGTGGTGAAACAGCACCGAACAGCATATAGATCTGCATTCTTAATAATACATAAAAATGATCAAAATTGGGATTCTACCTGGTTTTAATTTTCTTTTTGTGTTTGTCTATATTTTCCAAATTGTTCTATAAATATGAACAGGAACAGCCTTTGTGTTAAGAAAAACCTAGGGAAAGCCAGGATGGCTCAGCGGGTTAAGTGCTCACTTTGAAGCCCCCGGGGTCCAAGGATCAAATCCCGGCCCCAGCCCTGGCCCATGTGGACCCACATGCTGAAACTGGGGTGTAGCCTCCAGTTCAGCTCTTGCTCGATGAGCTTCCCATGTGGGAGGCCCCCGTTTAGGCCCCCAGCTCACAAGGATGTGCCTCACATGAGGGAGGTCCCCACCGGGTTCCTGCCCTGTGCAGACCCTGTGTGAAATGAAACCATGTTAAAAACTGATGACGTACAACTATGGAGACTGCTCTGGGCCCTCCCCCTTCTCTCTGTCTCTCTGCCTCTGTCAAAAACAATAAAAAGAAAATAAATCTTTAAGAAAAACAAAAACAAAAAGCCTACAAAAGGTGTATTCTAAATTTTTTGCATTTATTCATAAGTTTATCATTTCCAGGCTATACATTAAAATATAATGGTAGGGAAAGCTGGGATGGCTCAGCGGGTAAAGCGCTCGCTTTGAGGCCACGAGGACCAAGGATCGAATCCCGGTCCTGGCCCATGCGGACCCACATGCTGAACTGGGGTGTGCCCCCAGTTCAGTTCTTGCTGGGGCCTGTGTGTGAGGCTCCCGGCCCAGTTCCTGCCCTGCACAGCCCGTGCCCACCTGTGGAGTGAAACTATATGGAAAAACTAATGTCAACTGTGGAGACTGCTCTGGGCCCTCCCCCTTCTCTCTGTCTCTCTCTGTCTCTGTTTCTCTCTGTCAAAAATCAATAAAATAAATCTTTAAAAAAATAAATAAATAAAATATAATGGTGACACACTGAACTGAAAGTCAGACAATTGTAGTTTCAATCCTGAGTTTGCCCTAATAAGCTGTATGACCTTGGCAAGACTCTTGTCCTTCCTGGGCCTCAGTTTTCCCATCTGTAAAATGGGGATTATTACACCAACTTCCAGGGCAAGCTGCAAGGCTCAGGTGAAAGTGATTCGGAAGACTGAAAAGGGATTGGTACAATAAAGCGTTCCTAGTGGAGGAGAGGAAGCAGGGAACAGCAAGAGCTGACGTGAAGGGAGGTTGGGGGTGGGGGCGCTGACAGGCCTGCAGGCGAGAAGAGAGAAGAGGGTCGGGAGCAAACTTCTCCGGAGCCTCCACGCAGCTCTGAAAAGGGCGCTGTAGACTTGGAAAAGGGCTGTGGAAGGCGGACGTGACCCTCTCAAATGAGCTGCTGGACCCCTGACCCCTACACAAACAAGCCCGCCCCCCTGCCCCCACCCAACCCAGCCAGCCAGGCCTAGGATGCGCTTTCCACACCTTGGCCATTTCACTCAAAGTAAAATGCACTGTCCCAGCTGGGCTCTCTCCCTGCCCCCACTACCCGCCCACCGCCTGCCATCCCCCTCGACTATGCTCTCGGAGAAGAAGCCCAGATGGGGCCTGAAGGCAACTCACCTTAGAAACTGCTACAGCAGGACAAGCAGATACCTGCCCCCCTTGTCAAAAGGCCGAAGTCCCTTCCACCTGGCAGATGCTGGGAGGAGAGGGGCTCCAGCCAGGCCAAGTGGGAGGAAGGGGCAGAATGAGCTGCTCCAGAGCCACACAGCCCCCTGTGGGACAGGGCTCCAGCCGAGCTCTAACCTCTGAGTGTCCCTCCCTCTGACAAGGGGGATGAGGAACTTGCCTTCCAGTGAGTCCCGGGAGACAGCTAGCAGGCCTTGTTCTTCTATCACCCCCCAGCTCCACCCCCCATCAAGTTTAAAGGGTGTAGGGCCTGGGGAAGGTTAAGACCACTGCCGGGAAGCCTCATCCCGTCTGGCCTCTGGCCACCAGCCCCAGGCATGGCAGAAACAGTCAGAAGGTGGACAAGAGCCTGCGAAGAGCAAGCAGAGCATTTGGGGAGGGGGCAGCACCGCAGGGCTGTCTAGGCCCTCCACCTCCCTATCCCACCAGCCCCCTCCCTCTGCCGGGCTTACCTGTAAATGGGGCCATATTTCTGGAAATTCTGGGCTTGGTGATAGTGTAAGTTCTGGGAGCCCTTCTTCCTCCAGAAATGATACAGATTTACCCATCCGTTGTCACCAGGGGAGGGGATCTCACTGAAAGGGCGAGGCCCGCGAGAGGAGAGGCAGGCCCCCTCTCCAGTGTGCACCTTGGGGTGCCCTGGGCCCTCCTGTGGGGCACTCAGGAAGGCCTGGCAGCCTTTGCCCAGGACTGACCGCAAAGGCAGCCCTCTGGCCAGCATCTTGTCCCCACGCTCCCACTGCAGCCTGGCCTGGACAGGGGACTCTGGCCCTGGGCTCCTGGGGCCCCACTTATAAACGCCAGCTCAAGGCTAAGGCAGAAGCTGACGAAGCAGCCGGCCACCCTCCTCCCCGTCCGCTCTTGTTTACACACAGCCCCTCCCAGGCTGGGGTACCAAGGTTCAGCCTGGAATCTCTATAGCCGAGACGTCTGCAGAGCCAGCCCCAGTAGGCCACTAAAACGGGACAGAAATGCGACAGGTTCATGCTCTTCCTCTGCTGAGGCCTCCGGCTGACCCACCAGGATGTGCCAACAGCCTAAGGTTGGGGTGATAATGAGGCTCCTCAGAGACACCTCAGGACTAGGGCAGCGTACGTCTCCATTATAACCCCAATACGTGTATCAGGGTGGCGTATAGTACAGTTGTTTGTACACCTCCCTGATTTTTAAAGTTCTACTTTTTCTACTTGCACGAAAAAGGGGGGGAGGGGGTAGTTATGTTTTCTGAAAATGTAATTGGTAGGTATTGCTATTACTATTTTCAAAGTACTACTAACTATAAAAATAAAGTCATATTTGTTCATTATAGAGCCCTGAGAAAATGAACCAACAAGAAAAATTATAATCTCCTGAGTCTTTCATGCTGAGTCAAGAAGCCAGATACAAAAGAGTACATACTGATTGTGGATGAAAGGGAATTCTATGGACAGTGACCTCATGGGGCTTACCTTTGTCTTAAGCAAGCCTGTCTATTGTTTCTGGGTATAGGATGACACATCTTTGACACACCTTTTATCAGAAGACAACACACAATCTTGTTCACTATCTTGTCATCCAATCTCACCTTGCTTTTTCCAACATTTCTGTAATGTTTATGTCAGGTCCTTAATTCCAAATGCATGAAAGAAGTAGCAAACTGCCACTCAGAGTCATTTTTCTCAGTCTGTTGAGATCTTGCTTCTAGGCATATCCTCAGTTTGGCTCTAATAAATTTTCATAACCGTTCTCTACAAGGGATGCTGGGATGGCTCAGCGGGTTGAGTGCTCGACTTGCAGCCCTGGAGTCCAAGGATCAAATACCAGGTCCAAGGATCGAATCCTGGTCCCTGCCCCAGCCCATGCTGAACTGGGGTGTGCTCCCAACTCAGTTCCTGCCCAGGCGAGCTTCCCACGTGGGAGGCCCCCAGTTTGCAGAGACATGCTTCCCATGCAAGAGGCCCCCGGCCTGGTTCCTGCCATTCATGGACCTGTACCCACCTGTGTGGAATGAAACTATGTGGAAAACTGATGACGTACAACAATGGAGACTGTTCTGGGCCCTCCCCCTTCTGTCTGTCTCTCTCTTTCTGTCAAAAACAATAAAATAAACATTTTTTTAAAAATCTCTACAGGTTTGGACTTTCTTAAGTCAACCTGTTGGATCCCATTTTGGCAAAGTTCAAGAATTAGCGAAATGAATACAAAAAAGACAATAATAAAGACATCTCAGTAATCTGTTCAACAAGGAGACAGAAATTACAAAATACAATAGATCTCTCTGGGTGGTGAACACATATTGTAACACATAAAGAAAGTACTACAGACTTGTACACCTAGAACCTATGTAATTTTTACTAACCAGTGTAACGCTAATAAATTTAACAACAACAACAAAAAATAAAATAATTGTCCTGAACAGCCCTATCAATCATGTTAACCAAATTGACATTTCTGGAACACTGCACCCAACAATAGCAGAATACTGGTCCTTTCCAGGTGCACATGGAAAAGTCATCAAGATAAACCTTTCTCTGGGCAATAACTAACAAATTTTAAAGAACTGGAAAAAAAAGAATTGGCGAATGAATTTACGGTGTTAGAAGTGGTTCTCTCATGGGGAAATGACTGGAGAGAGCCTGAAAACTTTCTAGGGTGCTAGAAGTGTTCTGTTTTGAACTGTGTGTTTACATATGTAAAAATTCACCTGAGGTATAAACTTGTGATATTTGCATTTTATAGGGTATAAGTTACCCCAGTAACAATGCAAAAAAAAAAAATCATCTTCTAAAAGATCATTTTTTTAACTCACTTTTTCAGCATCTCTTACAACTGGGATATAGGCAGGTGACAGCTCCACTCATCAGACACCACCTGGTGACGTTTTAGCGAGGAATCAGGCGCTCTGTGAAACCCCTTCTGACAGACTTCCAACCTGGGCCTGCCGCGTGTGAGCCCTGTGGCCGTCAGTGAACAGCCACCAAGGCAGCCCTGATGTAGTTTGGGTGATGTCCTGACAGCTTGGCATTCAAGCCTGATCATCTGCCCTCCTGGAGGTGTTACAGAACTGCATAGTGTCCCTTCCCTGTAAAATATCAGCTCAAGTGCATTCTGTTCTTGACAATTAAAAACTCTGAATGATATAATAGTAATGTTAGTCTACAAATAAAGGCCTTTCAAAGTGGGAGCCAATATGCATTTATTGAGATCAATGAGAATAGCTATTCTGGTGGGATGCCGGGATAGCTCAACAGATTGAGCACTTGCCTTGAATCCCAGCCCCGGCCCACGCAAACCCATATGCTAAACTGCGGTGCTACTGGTAACTACCAGGAAGGCAGTGAAGGTTCTCACCTCCCATGCAGGAGGCCCCCAGTTTGGTTCCCACTCCACGCAGCCCCACACCCACCTGTGTGGAATGAAACTATGTCACAACTAATGATGTACAACTATGGCGACTACTCTGGGCCCTCCCCCTTCTCTCTCTCTCTCTCTCTCTCTCTCACCTTCTCCTAAACAATAAATCTTTAAAAAAAACAGCTATTCCGGACTCACTGATTCAGACAGAAGCCCACTTAGTGCTGGAATTAGGAGACAAAGGCAGTGGGTATTTTGAAAACGGGAAGGTGTACAACTACATAAATAAAAGAAAGGAATTCCTATCGATGCAAGTAACATCGCATAGCGATGTTAATTGAAACAGTGTTGCTAATTTTCAGTTCGGTAATCATCAATCTGATCGTCAACTGCTTTCTTATCTTTGCAAACAGTTCTTTGGGACACAATGTCAACCTAGACCCAGTCCAAAGGTTATTTTGCCATTTTTCAACATTCCAAGGTTTGAGGCATAAGATACACAAGGCAGTTTCTCTGGGATAGTAGTGTGGGCCCCATTGTTAAGTGGTTGCGGGGAGGTGACAAGCTGTGAGGGCCCAAGTGTCCCGGGAGAATGGGATCCTCCTCGGCGTTGGGTCCAGGTTCTTGGCGTCCCGAACAGAGTGAGTGAGACACCAAAGCGCAGGGGTGAAAGAGAAGTTTATTGAGAAGAAAAGTAGAGGGGAAGCCGGGATGGCTCAGTGGGTTAAGTGCTCACTTTGCAGCACCGGGGACCGAGGATCGAATCCCGGCCCCAGCCCATGCGGAACCATGTGCTGAACTGGGAGCTCCCCCAGTTCAGTTCTCTCTCTGTATCTCTCTCTCTCTCTCTCAAAAATAAATAAATAAATAAACAAACAAACAAACAAAAAAAAATAAAAAAGAAAAGTAGAGCAAGTCCACTCCCAAGAGGTGGAAGTGGGCCTCAGGAAAGAGGTGCCTCAAAAGGCGAGTGCACAGGGCTGAGCAGTTTTCAGTGCCTTTCCTTTGGGGCATGGGGTCTTTTGATTGGCAGTTCATTAAGCTATCTCTCCTTTCTAGCTCCTCCTATGGTTGCTTACTCTGGGGCAGGGTCTCCTGACAATAGGGTGCCAACCACTCTGGCAAGGCGGGCCCCATGGGAGGGGTCCCGAGACCCCCCTATCCTAGCGGCCTGCCTGCCTTCCTCCTTCAAGGAAATTTCAGTTCTGCTACAAAGGCCTTTAAACTGACTGAATCAGGCCCACCAGCTTGTCTACATAATTTCCTTTACATAAAGTCCACTGTTATGGACAACAATCGCATCTACAAACTGCCTGCACAGCGTCACCTAGGTTGGTGTTTCCGTAACTGAGAATAGTAGCCTAGCTAATTGACATGTAAACAGACCATCACAACATGACTAAGGTTACAGGGGAAAATAGCAGTCATTCCCACCAACCCTCCCTTTCGATGCCACTTACCAGAGGGGAATGGCCATCTCTCCACACCAGCACATCCGGTTCCTATCCAGCTCTGTTTCTGGGGCCTTCCGCCCATCTCTGCCCCTGTTCTGTGCTGCTCATCTCTGAGCCCACGAATAGCTGCCATCCAGGGACCTCCTTTCACTGTCACCTTGGAAATGTCCTTTGTCTCCATCCTGTTTCCTGGATCCCATGTCTCCTGTTTTCAGTATCTTCCTTAGAAATGGTTCCTGAAAGGTAAAATTTTGAGACCTTGCTCATGTGACCATATCTTTATTCTGCCCTCATGCTTGATTGAGAGGGCAGCTGGGTCTAGAATACTAGGTTGGTAATCAGCTTCCCTTTTGTGAAATACTGTTTGAAAGCACAGCTCCATTGTCTGCCATTGCCTGGATGTGCTGTGGAGAAGTCTGAAGCCGTCCTGATTCCGGACCCCTGGTATTAAGGTGACCAACCGTCCTCCTTTAGGGAGAACAGTCCTCCTTTTGGAAGTTCTGTCCTCCTCGAAAAGTGTCCTCCTAGATGTCCTCCTTTTTGATATGTAATACTAGATAACCTCCTTTTCAATATGTAAAAGCTAATTTGTAAATCTAAATATTTAATAACAAAAATTTCCCATAATGATGAAAAAACTGCTTATTTAATTTTACGTAGGCAGTAATTTTGTTGTGACTCCAATCGGGGAGAGAAAATATTACTTCTCAAAAATGACACCTTAACAAAAAGTATTCATTTAATCGAAAAATATTCATATTTAAATAATAATTAATCATAATACGCCTGCGTTATCTATTTACTATATTATAACGCTTTCTGTTTAGTTATTGTTGCAAAGAATAAATTTTTTTATTTGCAATATTTGTTTCTTTAATTTATTTATATCCTCCTTTTCATTGGAAAAAAGTTGGTCACCTTAGTGTTAGGTTTAGGATTAGGACTGGGGCTAGGTCTAGAGCCTGGGTCAGGGCTTAGGCGACGGTTACATTTGGAGCAATGGAAAGAGTGCTATGGTGAGGTCCCATTTAGGGTGCAGTTTGTGGTTAGGCTTGAAGCTATGACTTGGGCTAGTGTTCGGGTTAGAGCTCTGGTGAAAGTTAGGGTTCAAAAACTGCCCTGAGAAATCTTTTCAGTCGTTTGTTAGGAAAAATCAATGACGAAGCCAGAACTTTACGCGAGATGATGAGCCAGTTGCCTTTCTGGAAGAACATATTGGGTGACAGGGGTAACAAAAGACGTGGCCCAACGTTCTCAGTCTATGACGTCACAACAGGGGCTCGCCTCCCTTGTAAACATCAGAAACGTTTGCAGTCAACACTGTCCCATAACATAATCTATTGCAAGGATTAGAGCTAGGCTTAGTGCTAGGGCTGAGCTTAAGCAGAGGGCTAGGGCAAGCATGCATTTCAGGGTTACAATTTGAGTTACAATAAGGTTTGGGAGCACATATGGAATTTGGGAAGGGCAAACACTCGGGCTAGGTGTGGGTTCAGTTAGAGTTCTCTCTGGCACTATGGCTAATATATTAGGGTGAGGTCTGGTCTACAGTGAGAGCTGGAGTTAGGGCTATTTCTAGGGGAAGTCTTGAGCAAGGACTAAATATCAGCCTACGTCTAGAGTTAAGGGTATAGTTAGGTATAGTGTTAGGACAAGGGTTAAGCTATGCCATCTGCTGGGTTAAACAGGGTTTTGGTGTTCGGGGTAAGGCTACGGGTAAGATTTGGGATATGGCGTGGTTTAGGTGTGTGGGTAGGGCTAGGGCTAGTGTGGCTGCGTCTAAATCAAGGGCTAGCGCTAGGGCTAGTTGTGCAGCTTGATCCAGAGTGAAATTTGGGTTAGTGATAGTAAGGTGACCAACCGTCCTCATTTAGGGAGGACAGTCCTCCATTTGGAAGTTCCGTCCTCTCTCGAAAAGTGTCCTCCTAGATGTCCTCCTTTTCTATATGTAATGCTGGATGTCCTCCTTTTCAATATGTAAAAGCTAATTTGTAAATCGAAATATTTAATAAAAACTTCTCTTAATGATGAAAAAACCGCCTATTCAATTTTATGTAGGCAGTGATTTTGTTGTGACTACAATCAGAGAGAGAAAATAATACTTCTCAAAAATGACATCTTAACAAAAAATATTCATTCAATCGAAAAATATTCATATTTAAATAATAATTATTCATAATACACCTGCATTATCTATTTCCTATATTATAATGCTTTCTGTTTAGTTATTGTTGCAAAGAATACATTTTTTTATTTGCAATAACTGTATTTGTTTCTTTAATTTAATTATGTCCTCCTTTTCATTGGAAAAAAGTTGGTCACCTTACTGGTATCGCTCCCCTCTGGTCACTCTTCGGACCTCCTCTTTGTTTTGGCTCCTCCCAATTTCACAATGCGTCTCGTCACATCTGTCCTTGGGAAGCCCTTTTTATCTAGAAATTCATGTCTTCAAATTTCTGGACATTTTCTTGTATAATTTATTTCATAATTTCTCCCTTCCTTTTTTCTTTTCTGTTTCTGAAATTCCTGTTATTCATCTGTGAACCTCCTGAATTTATCTTTTATTTACTTTTTCTTCTCTCTCCCAATTACATCTGTTGTTTCATTCTACCTAAAAAGAGATTCCTTATTTCAGCTTCCAATTCCTCTGTTGTAATTTTTATTTCCACTATCTGTTTCTTAATTTCGTAGAAAATTTTCCTATGTCTGCATATAGACATAATACAAACACAATAGCTTCTCTGAAGATATGTCATAGGGTTGTTTTCTAACAGTTGTTGGTTTGGATTGTTTGGGTTTGTTTTGGTTTGGTTTCCTCTTGATCTCTGTATTGTCCCTGCTGCTTCTGAGTCCCTTTTTCTGTTTGTGTTCATCCCTGCCTTTCTTTCTTTCTTTCTTTCTTTCTTTCTTTCTTTCTTTTTAAATTTATTTTTATTGTTTTTGACAGAGAGAGAGAGAGAGAGAGAGAGAGATACAGAGACAGAGAGAAGGGGGAGGGCCCCGAACAGTCTCCATAGTTGCACATCATTGGTTTTTCCACATAGTTTCATTCCACAGGTGGGCGGGGCTGCACAGGGCAGGAACTGGGCCGGGGTCTCACCCAGTGAGAACTGAACTGGGGGCACTCCTAGTTCAGCATATGGGTCCGCACAGGCCAGAGCCGGAATTTGATCCTCAGTCTCCGGGGCTACAAAGTGAGCACTTAACCCACTGAGCCATCCCAGCTTCCCCTGCCTTTCTTTCATGTTAGAAGTTTCCTCAAATGTCTACTGACTTTCGGCAGTTCATCAGGAATCATGCCTGGACTCCAAATTTAAGAGTCAAGACCCAAAAGGCTGGCCCATTGGAGCACATAAGTAAAGCTTCCCCAGCTATGGATTTGCAGAGGGGTCAAATCCACAGGGAGGACTCTGACAGTCCCCAGCACTAGTGTCTATATGACTTCTCAGTTAGGCTCATCATTTTCCCTAAGGAAGAATCTTCTGCGTTTTCAGTACAGGTCCACTCACTTGCCTCATTGTGACCATGTCCCCGGTCCCCGAACCTTCTTGCTTCAACGAATCCAGAGTACAAAGTTCAGCCCACTGACCCAGAAGCCCTCGAAGGCGCTCTATGCACACAGCTATGGTCATCGTGTTCAGTTTTGTGTGCCGCTGCGTTTCCACCAAAAATGTTGTATTTCCCATTTCTTATTAAATGCTCTGGAGCTACCTCTTGGAAAAGCTGCATCCCCTTCTGTTAGTGAGGTTATCTGTGCCTTAGTCTTTGACATTCAAAACTGAGGTTCAGAGGTCAACTTGAGTGGGTAGGTAGGGCTGGCCCATGTGGGACAACAGCCACGGAGCACAGGTGCTCACATTTAGTTCAGTCCCACACCTGTGTTCCAGGCACTGGGCTAGGTGATGGTAGACAGGGGAGGTCCAAACGACACACAGACCACAGAACCTGCCTAAAGGAAGGGCACCTTGTGTGTTGGGGGGGGAGGGGGAGGGGAGTGAGGGGGGGTGTTCAAAAGCCATGAGTCAGGGGAGGCTAAAAGGATTCTGGCCTCCATGGAGAGGGAGGGACTGGGGGTTGTGGGCTGAGATTTGGTGGCTCCTATGGTGGCATGAGGGGAAGAGAAGGGTTCGCCCAGAGGACAACGGCACAGCACTCAGAGAAGGCAGGAGAGAACCAGAGAGAGCCAAGAGGCCCGAGTTTGCGGGGAGAGGATGTGAGGTGTTGAACCTGACTGAGGCTGAGGTGAGGCGCGGGTTGGGGTCAGTCAGTGGGGACATTTTTCATTCCCGTGCGTTTGTGCCCCGGATACTAAACTGCATTTTGGATGATTACATCAGAGCAGGATTTGCCTAAGTTAAAAACTACCATGCACACCTGCTGGTTCCCCTGCTCACCAGGCAACAGCCGAAGGATCGATTCCAGAGAACAAGGAGAAGGGAGTGGAGGTGACGAAATGAAGGCGTTCGATCACAACTTAGATTCAAACCAGCAGAGGGCAGCGATGAGTCTGCCTCTTACCAGCTGGTAACCTTGAGAAATGTCCCCCTCTTCTCTGCGAGTGAACGTGCACCTCTGTCAAATGAGTTACCCCACAGGGCCACTGGGAGTCGAGAACACTGTCCTTGGACCCCTTCCCACAGGCCTTGCACTCCACGAACCATCATCACCCCAGGGTTGGCTTCCCTGGGCCACATTAGCAGAAGAATTGTCTTGGGCCACACATACAGTGCACTAACACTAATGATAGCCGATGAGCTAAAAAACAATTGCCCCAAAATTTCATGAAATGTTTTAAGAAGGTTTACGAATTTGTGTCGGGCCACATTCAAAGCCGTCCTGGGCCTCATGTGGCCCACGGGCCACAGGTTGGACAAGATTGATGAGCAGGGGTTGGTGGGGGAAGGAACCTGAAGCCCCTGAATGGGGCAGATAGGTTGAGTCAGCTGTCCTTCTTTGGGGCAAAATACGGGAACCATGCAGGTAGAGGGCGGCCAGGTAGGGGGCTAGGCCCAAGGCCAGGTGCAGGGGGAATGAGGGAGAGGCTCCATGTCGGGCAATGATGAGCAGGGCTCAGGATGAGGGAGGGCGGAAACAAACTGCAAGAGGGGACATGCTTCCCTGGGCGCCCCTCACCTCATTGCAACTCTCCAAGAGTGAAGAGCTTGCCCCTAGTGAGCAGGACCCGGCCTTGTCCAGCGGCCTGAAGCTCGCCTCAACAGCCACCCTTATCCTTGTAGCATCCTGGACTCCTGGCCCAAGGCTCCAGTGAGGCCAATAGAGAGCAAACCAGAGACCTGCTTCTCAACTTTCATACCTGGGAGAAATGGCACAGGGTGGTAGAAAGAGGTACCTTTTTCTGATAGGTGCCTTGGCAAGACCCCAACTCTCCACGTCTGTATCGATAGAATATAGGGAATGTTGCTATGTGCAGGGCACTTCCCACACATTATCCCACGTATCTTCACACCCTCTGTGAGGTAGCTTCTAATACTTTCCCTACTTTGCAGATGAGGAAACGAAGGTATAGACTAGTTGGGTATCTGCTCAAAGTCACAGTACTGCCCAGTGACAGAGCTGGGATTCAGACCCAGGTGGGTCTTCTCCCAGAGCTGGGCTCTCAGCCCCTCCGCCATGCCGCTGAGAAGTGGGCCTCAGGACACTAAATGAGGGTATTTCTTTTTTAAGATTTACTTTATTGATTTTTGTTTGTTTGTTTTTTAAGATTTATTTTTATTGTGTTTTCTTTTGACAGAGAGAGAGACAGAGAGAAGGGGGAGGACCCAGAGTAGCCTCCATAGTTGACAGCATTAGTTTTCCACATAGTTTCACTCCACAGGTGGGCGTGGGGCTGTGCAGGGCAGGAACTGGGCCAGGGGCTCCCACATAGGCCCCGGCAAGAACTGAACTGGAGACACACCCCAGCTCAGCATATGGGTCCACATGGGCCAGGGATGGGATTCAATCCCTGGTCTCTGGGGCTGCAAAACGAGAGCTTAACCTGCTGAGCCATCCCAGCTTCCCCTACTTTATTGTTTTTGACAGAGACAGAGAGAAAGACAGAGAGAAGGGGGAGGGCCCAGAGCAGTCTCCACAGCTGTATATCATCAGTTTTCAACATGGTTTCATTCCACACAGGTGGGTGGGAGCTGTACAGGATGAGAACTGGGTTAGGGGCCTCCCATATGGGAGGCATGTCCTCTCGAGCCAGAGGCCAAACCAAGGGGTGAGAAACAAACTGGGGGCCTCCCACCTGGGAAGCACACCCCAGTTCAGCACATGGGTCCACACGGGCCAGGGCCAGGGCCGGGGTTCAATCCTCGTTTCCCAGGGCTACAAAATGAGCCCTTAACCCACTGAGCCATCCTGGCTTCCCATAAATGAGGGTATTGACAATGTTATAAAACACACTGCAAATTGCAAAGTGATGATTGAACTAAATGTCACAGGCAGAGAGGCCTGCAAAGGCCCTGAGATATTATTTCTTTGGTCTTCCATTTAATAGATGGGAAGACTGAGGTCCAGAAAGGAGTAGAAACCTCTATTGGGTCACTAGAGCAAAGCAGGAGTAGAGGCAGGCCTGAAGCCAGGCCTCAAGCTCCTCCAAAGAGCCACAGGGGCCCAAGTCAAGAGTGGCCATTTGGAGAGGTGTGGCTGGCCATCCCCCAGAGCCTGCTCTGTGTGAGGCCAGGCAGACAATCATTGCAAACTTCCACAGACTAGACACCTGGCTGATGGCAGAGGGGAAGGCCAGAGGAGGAAGTGAAGGTGAGGAGAAAGCCTTCATCCCCTCGGCCTTGGAAGAACTTGAAGAAACAGAGGAATTTTGCCTTGAACCCCTATCTTCGTCATTCCTCCCTAGCTGGCCCTGATCTGTGGCCATGATTCAGCATGGCTGACTCAGAAGGAGCCCTGGGTCCCTTGAACTGAGGTCTGCAGTCAGACAAATCTGGTCACCACCCAACCCAGGGCGTCAGCTCCTCCGTGCCTGCACACTGTCTCTCTGATCTACCTGCATAGCCTCTCCCACCATACCACACCCCCAAACCCATACACGGCCCTCCCTGCACCCATCACCTTCCCAGAAAACAGGATCCAACATAATACAATATTTTCAATAAATCTACAGCCCACTTGATAAAAGTTTGTACATCAGAAAGCATACACATGCCATGTAAAACATTTCATGACAACAATCTATACTATACCATATGTTTTAAGGTATGTGACTCCTTTTTTTTTTTTCAAAATCTTACCTGCTAACAAATAAAGGATATATTTAGAACACACATAGACAAAACACACACACACAAAGTAGAGCAACAGTTGCTTTCGGCTGAGGAGATAATATTTAAAGCTTAGGGAGTTTATCTTTTGGGGTGATGAACATGAAAATGCTCAAAAATTGATTGTAGTCATCATTATACCACTCTGAATACACTGAAAGCCATTGACTTGTGTGTGCACTTTAAATGGGTGAGTTGTGTGGCATGTGAATTATATCTAGACTGACCAGATGTACCATTTTAAATGGTACAGAAAACAATGGTACTGTCCCCTTTCAAACAGGACATCTGGTCAGCCTACTGACACCTTCAATTTAGCCCAGTGAGACAACGCTGACCATACGTACTGTCCGAAACGGGACAGTACCAATGTTTTCTGTCCCATTTAAAATGGTACGTCTGGTCAACCTATAAATCTCAATAAAACTGCTACTCCACATACATACACATGCACACATATGCACACACAAGAACATGCGCACATGAGCTGCCGTGCTCCTGTCCCTTCTGTTGTGTTTATCAGCCGATAGATCACCCATGACAGTGACAGTTGTCCCTACACAGCTACTTGTCCCAGGATTCCGATAGTGTTGACCCACTTCCAACACAAATTTAGAGCAGCAGATTTTTAGCAAAAGTAAAATAAAATAAATCTTTGTGCTTATCAAGAGTGGTTGCCATTCTCCTAGGACAGTGACTGCTGCCTCTCCTGGGCATGGCCTTTCTGCTAAAGAGAGTGTGGAGGGCGCCTGTCTTGCTTCACTGATGACCTCGAACCGAGCATGACATCAGCAGGGGAGGCCACGTGTCACAGGCGACATCGAGTCAATGAGCTGCCACGAAGCAAAGCAGTCCGTTTGTTTTCTGCATAGAATCTCAGAACCAAGGTGAACTGGTCCAATTCCCGATGGAAAGGCAATGCCCTTATTTTAAGTGGCCCAGGTTCTTCCCTGGAACAAGCCCTGATGGGTGGCATGGAAGGCCGACCTGGGGTCCTCGTCTTGGCAGCACCCCAACTTTGGCCAGTCCTCCACACACACACACCCCTCAGCCCATGTGTCTGGGGACACTGACCACCAGGAGTGGCCCAGGCAGGAGGCTGTCAGCTCATCCTGCCCACTGGCCAGTCATTGGTTAAAGGTTAGGCCTGTGATTCGGCTAGGAGACATGAGGAAGGATTTACTGAAAAATTCTGGGAGAGAAGCTTCCTCACTTTTCTGAAAGAGCTTCGAGAAGGAAGCACGTAGTTCATTTTGCATGAGGCTGAATATGCTAGCTAACTATTGCTGATTACAAATTACGCCAGAGCGTACTGGCTTAAAACAACGCATGTTGCCTCACAGTGTCTGTGGGCCAGGAAACCAGGAGCGGCTCGCTGGGAGCTGTAGCTCAGGGTTTCCCAGGAGGGGCTGCTGTCACCTGAGGTGCATATTAATCTGCACTGATGACACTGCAGGCCCAGAGATTTCTGGCAGCCATCTTGCACTTACAAAGAGAAGGCAGTTTTTAGAAAGATGTAAAGAATCTTTGATGCCACTGGAAAGATGCTGGATGAAGCCAGCCAGACACCGGGGCTGCTCCGAGATTTTCCACTCCTTTATAGTTTCAGCCAGTTGGAGCTGGGATTTCTACTGCTTGGAATCAATGTCTGCTGATCCCCTTGGAGGAACAAAAAAGACAGCACAGAGTCACATGGTCCAGCACCGTGGCATACGAGGAGGGCAACACCACCCACGGCCACAGCGTACCTGCCATCTGATGATGAGACTCGGTTTGGAAGAAACTCTGGCGCAGTCGCACGTCTGACATGCCGGCCACACACATTTACAAGGGGTCATCAAGGTCACGGAGCAGGATTATGGAAGGGTGGGACTGCTAGTGCGAGCTAGGGCTATCTGGAAGGTATCCAGCCCTATAACTGTTCTTGTTCTACGGACAACGGCTGGATTTTTTTTCTGGACAGCCCCATATGTGCCAAATTTCAGCCTACTTGTGTCATGCCCTTTCAGATGTCATCGAAGAAGCTCGTCCAACATGAAGAAAACCCCAAGTACGGATAAAATTGAATTTTGTGCCATCGTTAAGTTCCTCACAAAACAAGGGAAAAGACCTCAAATCATTTTGGAAGAGACGTTATTGGTTTATGAGGACAGTCGCCCTAGGAAATCCATGGTCTACAAGTGTCACAGCCTTTTCAAATATGGCAGAGAGTAGACTGAAGACCACCTCTGTCCAGGACGCCCTGTTGAGGCTGCTTTCTCAGACATTGTCAAAAAAGTTGAAAACGTACTGGAAGATGCCAGATTGAATAAAAAGCCACTTGTAAAAATGGTTGGAGTATCTCCTACAACCATTTTGAATATTCTTCATCAGCATCTAAGGATGTCAAACGTCAGTGCAAGATGGGTACCGAGAACGTTCACACCACTTCGAAAACAATAGTGTGTCGAGTGTTCACAACAGTTTTGAACTTCTGCAGAGACAACAAAGATGAATGATTTTTTTTTAAAGATTTATTTTATTGTTTGACAGAAGATGAGCAAGAGAAGGGGGAGGGCACAGAGCAGTCTCCATAGTTGTACATCATTAGCTGTGACATAGTTTCATTCCACACACGTGGATGTGGGGCTGCGTGGAAGAGCAATTGAACCAGGGGCCTCCTACGTGGGAGGTGAGAACCTTCACATGGACAAACCATCCCATTGGTCACCAGCTGGGCTGCAGTTCAGCAGATGGGGTTGTGCAGCCCAGTGCCAAGAATCAAACCCCAGACCTTGTGATTGCAAGGCAAGCACTCAACCTCTGAGCTATCCCTGCATCCCCCAAAGATGATGTTTTAAACTGGACTGTCACTAGAGATGAAACTTGGGTTCATCATTATAAGCCTGAGTCAAAGCAGTGGCATGAAAAGGGCACGCCACCCCCTAAGAAGTTCAAGGTGTCCCAGTTGGCTGGAAAAATCATGGCTACTGTTATTGGATACGGAGGGTATCCTGCTGATCGATTACAAGGATAAGGTGTCACAATAACTAGAGAGCACTTTTCCAGTCTACTAAAAACAGTTAAAAGAATCTGTGAAAGAGAAAAGAAGAGGAAAATGGACCAAAGGGATGCTGCTTTTGCACAACGCGCCCGTGCACACGAGCAGTGTTGCCCTGGCTACTCTTCACGACTGTGGCTTCCAGACGTTATACCACCCTCCCTACAGTCCACACCTGGCTCCGTCTGATTATTATTTGTTCCCAAATATGAAAAAAGCAGCTTCAAGGGAAGAAATTTATAGATGATGAACAGGTGAAAGCTGCAATTTGAGGGCAAAAACAAAACATTATTTTTCAAGGATATAAATAAATCTATTGAAAGATCTGAGAAATGTAGTAGGGTTAAAGGTAAATACATTGAAAAGAAAAAATAATAAATAGGGTTTTTTTAACCTTTCTTCCCCTTCCTTCCACAGTTTTTTTTTTACCATTCCTCCCTGCAGCCAGACTAGGTGCCTCTGTGGTTGATGAGGCCTCTGGAACCACACAGAACACAGAAAAGATAGTCTCCAAATGCAGGGAGGTGCTGAGCAGGCTGCAGACATAATAATACAGTTTTGCCTTGTGAAAGAGGCAAAGGTGGGGAAGCCAGGATGGCCCAGCAGGTTCAGTGCTCGCTTTGCAACCCCGGAACCCAAGGATCGAATCCCGGCCCTGACCCAGGCGGACCCATATGCTGAGCTGGGGTGTGCACCCAGTTCAGTTCTTGCCGGGACCTATGAGGGAGGCTCCCAGCCCAGTTCCTGCCCTGCACAGCCCCGTGCCCACCTGTGGAGTGAGACTATATGGAAAACTAATGCTGTCAACTATGGAGACTGCTCTGGGCCCTCCCCCTTCTCTCTGTCTCTCTCTGTAAAAAAAGAAAGAAAGAAAGAGGCAAAGGCTTTGGAGCCAGAAAAACATGGGTCCAAATCCTGGGTTAAGCACTGAGTAGTCATGTGGGCTTGGGTGAGCTACTTGAGCCTGTTTTTTTTATCTTTAAAATGAGGATAATCAGAGAAGCTGGGATGGCTCAGTGGGTTGAGTGCCCGTCTTGCAGCCCCGGGGTCCCAGGAGCGTACCCCACCCCAGCCTGTGTGGATTCATAGGCTGAACTGAGGTGTGCCGCTGGTTCGGCTCCCTCCCTGGGCAAGCTTCCCAGGTGGGAGGCCCCTGGCCCAGCTCCTGCCCTGTGCAGCCCCGCGGCCACCTGTGCAGTGAAACTATATCAAAAACTGATGACATACAACTATGGTGACCTCTCTGGGTCCTCCCCCTACTCTCTGTCTGTCCCTGTCAAAAACAATTAAAAAATAAATCTTTAAAATGAAGATAATCATACCTGCTTTTTAGTATTGTTGCAAAGATTAAGTAAGATAATAAAGCACTTAGAAAAGTCTCAAGTCCTAAAAGTAGCCCATCTAACTTCACTGCATTTAATACCACACTACCACTCTCTTATGACTTAGCTTATGGCAGTAGTCCCCAATATTTCTGGCATCAGAGGCCACTTTTGTGGAAGACAACTTTTGCACAAACAAAGTCACAATAGGGTTGGCGCTTCTATAAGAAACTAATGTCGGGAAGCCAGGATAGCTCAGCAGGTTAAGTGCTTGCTTTGTAGCCCCAGGGACTGAGGATCAAATCCCAGCCCTGGCCTATGAGGACCCATGTGTTGAACTGGGGTGAGCTTCCCACGCAGGAGGCCCCTGGTTTGACCCCCAGCTCATGGGGGCGTGCCTTCCACATGGGAGGTCCCCAGCCCAGTTCCCACGGGGCACAGCCCCCACCCACCTGTGAGGAACAAAATCATGTTGAAAACTGGTGATGTGCAACTATGGAGACTGCTCTGGGCCCTCCCCCTTCTGTCTGTCTCTGTATCTCTCTCTGTCAAAAACAATAAAATAAATCTTAAATCTAATTCCACCACTCAGGTGGTCATACACGATGGGGAGTGATTGTAAATACTGATGAAGCTTCGATTGCTTACCCACCACTCACCTCCTGCTGTACAGCCCAGTTCCTACCAAT
>PVKE010031239.1:0-19156 GCA_004027555.1 Craseonycteris thonglongyai
TAGTAAGTAAACTATTTATATCTAAATCATTCATATAAAAAGATTCTATATGAAGGTAAATTATAGTTACCCTATGTCTTGTAAACTACCTTAAATACTGGAGCAAAAAAAGGTCCCCACAAGTTGTAATTTTGAATTGCAAATTAGATGAAGAACATGGAACAGATTCAATTGTCTCTCTCCAGTATTACTGCCAAATATAAAACTAAACATTATTGCTCATTTCCTGAATCAGTGTTCTACCAAATAAAAATGAAGATTTAACCATTGATGTATGGAATTTTAATGTTTTCCATCCATTCATCCATTCAGTGTACTCATTAAGAAGTTATTTATTAAGTAATACTGTTTTAGGAACTGAGGAAACAAAAATGAATAAGACAGTTCCCATCCTTCAAGAACTCACAGTCAAGCCAGGGGGATAGAGAACTAAGCAGGAAATTAACACAGTGCAATAAGAGCTATGATAGCCCTAAGTTGGAGAGAGCTGCTAAATCATCCATTAAAGGGGAATCAGCAGGGAAGTTTCCCAGAAAGAGTAATATTAATTTTAGTCCTGAGGACCAGCTGGTTTTAACTAGGCAAACAGACAGAAGGTACTTGGGGAGGAGCAAGGGTGACTCAAGCAAAAGGAGCAACAAGAATGAAAACCTCAAAACAAGAGAGAATCTGTCATTTTCTCCACTATTCAAGTAAGTTAGTAAAGTAGTAAAGCAAACTGAGAGGTGGGAAGTGGGGAGAATTGAAGTCAAGGAAGGGGGGCAAGTACCTTATGTTGCTGGACCATGGGTCTGAGCCATGTTGAAAGAGCAATCAGGCAATGTATTCTCAGGGAACCTCATCTATGGACACATAATGCCCTTTTCGCCTTCCTTGGTGATGGTATTTTTGATCACTCCAGTTAATGTGTTATCTCCAATGTATATTAGTTAGTTATTTGTCCTTTGCAACTATAATTCACTTGCAGGGAGATTGTTTAAGAGCATATATTATGGGCTGTGTTCCTCAAAATTCGTATGTTGAAGCCCTAATCCACAATGAGATGGCATTAAGGTGTGAGGCCTTTGGGAGGTAATGAGATTTAGATGAAGCCATGAGGATGGGACTGTCATGAATGGATTAGTGTCAAAGAAAAGACCAGAGAAGGCATAACAAAAGGCTACCTTCAAGCAAGGAAGAGGGCATTTAGCAGATGCCAAACCTGCTGGCATGATTTTTGGACTACTCAAGACCCCAGAACTGTCAGAAGTAAATGTGTGCTGTTTAAGCCACAGAGTCTATGGTATTTTGTTATAGTAGCCTGAACTGACTAAGACTCCATATAAATAAGCTCCTTACAAAAATTGGATGATTCTTTCTTAAGATTTGTTTGTATTGGTTTTTGACAGAGAGACAGACAGAGAGAAGGGGGAGGGCCCAAAGCAGTCTCCATAGATGACAGCATTAGTTTTCCATATAGTTTCACTCCACAGGTGGGTGTGGGGCTGAGCAGGACGGGCATTGGGCTGGGAGCCTCCTGCATAGGCCCCGGCAAGAACCCAACTGGGGGCACACCCCAGTTCAGCATATGGGTCCACATGGGCCGGGGCTGAGATTTGGTCCTCAGGCTCCGGGGCTGCAAAGTGAGCACTCAACCTGCTGAGCCATCCCAGTTTCCCAGATGATTCTTGAATGAAACAATCTTTGTAGGAGTTGAATTATGAGTTTGGGGACGTTCAATTTGAAGAGCCATGGAATCCTGAAGTGCAGGTGTACTGTAGCAGTTGATAGAATGAGCTGACTTTCATAGATTGAGGCTGGGGATTTATTTTGGGAGTCCACTGAAATTGGTACCAGTACAATGAGGCAATGAGCAGTAATATCACACCTTTAGACATATTGGCATTAAAAAGACAGACAAGGGGCAGGTTAAGAAACAGAGGCACTTGGCAGAGCAGTGATTCTCAGAGTGTGTCCCAGGACTAGCAGCACGGGCCTCTTCTGAGTATAGGGCCCCAGCTCACATCCACTGAATCAGAGATTTGTGGGTGGTGCCAAGCCTTTTGTATTTTGACAAGCCAACCAGGTGATACTGATGTCTCTAGAGCAGGGCTGTCCAACCTCTCGCTTCCCTGGACCACACTGGAAAAAGAAGAATTGTCTTGGGCTACACATAAAATACACTAACACTAATGATAGCTAATGAGCTTTTAAAAAATTTAAAAAAAAACCCTCAAAATGTTTTAAGGAAATTTCTGAATTTGTGTTAGGCCGCCTTCAAAGCTGTCTTGGGCTGCATGCAGCCCAAGGGTCACAGTTTGAACAAGCTTGCTCTAGAGTTTGAGGACTATAGAATCGAACAATCTCTGTAAAAGCATTTTGCCTGTATCTAGATCATTTACATGATGATGACAATGACAAAGAAGGAAGATGAGGTGGAGGGGAATAAAAACAGTATCACCACCACCACTCCCACTGACTGTAGGATAAACCTAACTTCCAAGTTATTTTACACTGTTTATAAAAATAACATCTACTTATAAAATGAGTCATTTGGATTATCCATGTATTACATTGTACAGTTAGTTTCACAAGTATTTGAATTACATATTAGAGATTAAGTTGATCTTCAGGAACCACAGATAATAATTACATACTGCCAAGCATGACCAAAGGCAGAGCTTAACTATTGTCCTTTATCCTTTAAACTACTATCCAGAATTACAACTAGATATTTGTAATTTTTCTATTTCATGTGATAATTGAATTATTTAAAGGTTCACACTATAGATGAGGTAATATAAAAATGTAAATTTACCGCTCAGTAGATACAAGTGATGACTTACTAATTATATTTTCAAAATGCCTCTAACTTAAATTCATGGATGATTGATGTCAAAGACAAGCAGAAACCATAGGTGATAATTTAATCAATAAATGACCCTGTGAAAGGTGTTGAAGGTAAAATTTCATTTAATTTTATGTCACTGTTTCATTTCTAAATTGTTAATTTAGGCTGTACCCATAGATGGATGTTCAATTTGTTACTTGTATTCATTAGAATATAAGTAACCTCATTAAAAGGTCTTTTAAGAACCATAAACCATGCTTCACTATCTTCTTTATTTTCCTTTGAGTTCTTGACCACCTATGAAATTTCACTTTTTCTGCCTAGTTTAACATGTGAAAGTGTAGCTCCCCAGATGCCTTATGAAATTCTAATTATATTTAATGCTGCACATTATTGAGAATAAAAATTTTAAATGGATAAAACTAATCACAGTCTTTGTGAAAATGTTTTTAAATTATGAAACATAACAGGGTTTTAATCAAAATTTTAAACATCTCTAAAAATTTTGTCTCTGCAAAAACATCTTTTCTACCATAATGCGCACTCAGCTCACAAAGCCCTGTGTGGGAAAAAAAATGAATCTGACACCATTCCATTTGCTCTTGACAGTCTGTAGTCATGTTATTATACTGCAAAATTACCTGTGCCTAAAAGCAGCCACTCTAACAAGAAACTGAGCTTAAAACATATATACCAGGCACTCTGTTAAGTGAATTAACTAAATTATGCCCTTTAATTCTTCTAACACATAGATAGATGTATATGGAATTACCCACATTGTACAAATGGCATATTTGAGTCATAAAAGATTCTATTGTGACTTCCAAAATCTAACCCCTCAGCCACCTTGCTCTACCTACTTTACTTAACTCATTTCTGTCCCCACCTTTTCTTGAATATTCCAGAAATTTATTTAAAATGAATTCTACATACATTTCTGAAGTGTTTCTTACTGAGTAGCTCTTTATGTGATCTAATCCTGTCCTCCTTACCAGGTGACACACAATAACATGATGACAGTCAGAACAAAAACCTACATCTCCAAATTCCTGATATTCTATTCCATAGATCAGGGGTGTCAAACTCAATTAAAACACGGGCCATTTGGTGCAACAGGCAAGATCCACGCGGGCCACATCACATTTACAAACGTCGCCGGAACTGAGTCAGCGCGTTTATACACACCCACAGCCCCCCAGGAAAGGCACTGGGCCACGTGTATACTCGTCTTCAGTAGTTAAAGGGTGAGCGAGGGAATTGTGTGTACAGTATTGCCTCGATCTCCCCTAAGTGCTATTTTCTTCATAACAATTTTTTCTATTTTCATTTTATTTCAGAGCATCGTGGGTCACCAAAAATTACCCCCCCAGGTCACTAGTTTGACACCCCTGCCACAGAGTCATCACGCATAGCCCAAACCTAACCCCAAATTGCAAATAGTGAATGAGGGACTAAACAAAGGAGATATTTCCTGAATCTACTCACATATATTTTTCATGCATGTCCATTCTAAGGTGTTACTAAATTCTTTCAAAATGCAGTGTACCTTAAACAATACTTGGCTCAAAGAGGACCTTTATCATTTGACGTTTCCGGGGGAATGTATAATATAATAATGATGAACACAACAAGCAATCCATTTTAAGATAGATGTTTAGTTGGCCATAACTCTTTCCAGGGAAAGAAAAGGCTTTCAGTAATCAATTTCAAAAGTCATTTACTTAGGACAGCTTTTGTACTTTCTCTGTATGACATCTTTAAAAACTGAAATCTACAAAGCTTGAAATTCTACCAATTAAGTGCAGATTTTGGTAAGGGGGTGGATCTAATTATCAGTGTTAGAACAGCAGTCTGACCAATTTCACTTCTGATTCTTAGAAATGGTGCAAAGAGCCATTTTATAAAAATGTACTACTCAGCCTGAGCTGCTTGTAAAATAAGAGTTGTTTAAGAAGTCAAGGGGAGGCTATCGGAATTCATGATGGAAAAGCTAAGAGGCATGAAGAATAACTCTTGGTCATTCTTAGAGGAACATTAGAATTACGTTGTCTTTCTCTGTTTTTGCTATTCTCTAGCATGTTTGTGGATATTTAATTTGCATCTATAATACTATAATAACCACTGAATGATTTATTTTTTTCCTTCCATAGAATGCTGAGTATGGGTTGCATTTTGGAGATACACTAGTGTACAATATACTACTACTGTCCCAACATAATATTTTTGAGCAATTTATCCTTTATGATTTATTACTACTCAGTAGCAAACCATTAGCATAAATACCTGTTTATTGAATTTCATCCTGTATTATTGTATCATTGCTTTCTTTTTCTTTTATAGGCTCTATGCTTTTTTTAATGGAAATGCTGTTTTTCACACAGGAAAAAGGTGACATGTGGTTTGTCAATTATAATGACATTCCAATTTCAATGATTCATTTTGTAAGATGAACAATTTCAAATGCCAATTTGTGGGCCAACCTATGAAACACTTCCCAGCACCTGTTGTCATTTTACCAATGCTTTCCAGAAAGTTTTTTTTTTTTTTAATTTAAATGTGTGCTGGAAACAGAGCCTGTTTTGTGGAGTAATAGCAAACGCTGGGAATCTCTGCATCTAGTAGTTCTCTTGCAGTGATTCTATTTCGTGTTTACCTTAATCCTGACTCCTTTTAGACACTTAGTTATTATTAATTGGTACATTTTTCTGCCTTTGCTAATTTTAAAGTCATAGGTATTACCAAATTTTGGTAAATGAATACTACAAAATGCTGTCTTAAGAATCTTAGAAATATATAACAGTTTCCCTTTATTTTTGATTAAATTTACTGAGGAGACATTGGTTAATAAAATTATATAGGTTTCAAGGTTACAATTCTGTAATATAGCTTCTATACATTGCATTGTGTGCTCATCACTCAAAGCCATATCTCTTTCCATCACCTTATATTTGATCTCCTTTGCCTGTTAGGCTCATGATGGCGTATGGAAAAGCACCCAACTTACAGTTAAGCAAGAGACAGCTTATAAGAAAAAAAACATTTTAACACAAGTCAACCAATTTTTAAGAGTATTTATTGTGACATATTCATGGCAATTAAGTATTGCAACTAGAAGATAATATTTCATCTAATCTGTTAATAAAGGTTCACAACATAAGTGATACATATTGCTTTTTAATTAGAAATTGAGATTGTATTATACTGATTAAGGCACATATGAGGGTGTTAATTAACTCTAGCTTATAATTGTTTAAATAATAATGGTCCACTTCTTAACTATTTCTAGTAGAATTTAAAGAAAAATTATTTCACTAATGAATAATTTCTTCCATTTTGAATAAGTGCTTTATAGAGAATAATTATACAGAAATATAGAAATAAGTTACTTCACTTAAATACTGAGTAGTAGCCCATTCTTTATGTTTTTTAAAGCTTTCATCAGTAATTTCACAGGATATGTACAAGTATTAAATATCACCTAGGCTGGCAAATGTTAAGTCCTGTATAAAGCAGTTTTTAGACTGGGAGTAAACTACATGGAAATGGTATGCAGAAGAACGCCATCCTGAAGATGTTCTAGTCTTATCCATAAATGTGTGAATATGGAATTTTACATAGGAAAAGAGACTTCACTGAGATTAAAGTTAAGGATTTGAGAAGGGAAAATTATCCTAGATTATCTGGGTTGGTACAAACTTATCATGTGACTCTTTAAAACTGGAGAATCTTTTTCATCTAGAATCAGAGGGACACATGATTATAGAAAGAAGATTCATAGACATGTGACTCTATTGTATTTGAACAGGAGCAAAGGGGCCTACCAGCCAAGATTTATTCTTCATAACCTATTTGGTTATCATAAGTTAATATTTGAAATGGAAAGAAAGAATAAATATTAATACTTGATTTTTTAATTGTTTTTTAGACAGAGAGAGAGAGAGAGAGAGAGAGAGAGAGATACAGAGACAGAGAGAGAAATGAACTGGGGGAGCTCCCCAGTTCAGCATATGGGTCCGCACGGGCTGGGGCTGGGATTTGATCCTCAGTCCCTGGCACTGCAGTGAGCACTTAACCCACTGAGCCATCCAGGCTTCCCCAATTTTTTACCTACATATATTAGTATGAAGAATAATAATTTAGTTGTCTTTCATTCTTCAAAAACATCCAGTTAGTTTCTTTAAGGGTCATTAGCAATTTATAGGCTTAAACATAAAATACTTGATGTATTTCATTTTATTGAAGATAGCAATCATTATTTATTTATTTATTTATTTATTGACAGAGAGAGATACAGAGACAGAGACAGAGAGATAACTGAACTGGGGGCACTCCCCAGTTCAGCACATGGGTCCCCACGGGCCAGGGCCGGGATTCGATCCTCGGTCCCTGGCGCTGCAAAGTGAGCACTTAACCCACTGAGCCATGCTGGCTTCCCCAGCAATCATTCTGATGCCTAACTATCTCTGCAATTGGCTAGTGTGAACCCTTTCAGGTTGGTTACTTAATTTTTGGCAAGAAATCCAATAATCTTTCATAGCTTCCTTGCATTTGGTATGAACTGATGCCTCAGGTTTATCTTGAATATTCCCTACCCCAGACCTGAAATCAGCAATTCCTCCAAACACATCTAGCATATTTTTAGAAGTAAATGCTCTAGTGTTATATCTAAAAAGACACTGGTATATACAGTCATCTAGGTTTTCTCCTGTTATCTACCAGAAGTTCTATTGCTTTGTGTTTTATATAGGTCAATAATTCATTTTGAGTCCATTTTTGTGAAGAATGTAAGGTCTGTATAGATTAATATTTTTGGTATAGTGGATGTCAAGTTGTTCCAGAACTATTCGTTGAAAAGACTATGTTTGCTTCATTGTTATTTGATTTGGTCCTTTGTCAAAGATCAGTTGAATACACCAGGAACACTCCCAAAATGCATACACATTTTAAGAAATGTTATCTATGTATTACTTTTTTGAAGTTGTATTGAATTACAGTGGCAATGTATAGTATGATGTTTGCTTAACAGATGGCATTAATCAAATGAATGCTAGTGTCACCATATGACAGGCAGGATAGTCAAGGTAAATGGCAGAAGCAGAGATGTCATCTGAGGAGCACAAGACCATTTTGAAGTGATATTTGAAATTCAAGAATGTAGTGGAAGTACAATGACAAGGGAGGCATGAGTATGCAACGGAACCTTCAACACACCTAATAATTTAACACATTCATGATAAGTTTGAGACATATGTTAAACTTAAAATGCATATACAGAGATATAGGTGAATACTTTGGTCAGCGTTGCTTGAGCAGTAATTCACCACAACCAGAAGAGCCTAAATGCTGATGGTAACTACTTTGAGCACCTCTTATAATTGTAGAATTCAAATGTGACTTGTATTCGTTATCAGGATATATTGAGTATTGCAGTTTTAATAGTTTCTTTTCTTTCTTAAAGTGTTTATACATTGTTTTGGCATCCTCTGTATGTATCTGGATCTATTTCTGTGCTCTCTATTCTGTTCCATTGATCAATCTGTCTAGTCTTTCTCTAATTGCTATAACTTTACAGTAGGTCTTGTAGTTAGGTAGTGTCAGTCCTGTGACTTTGTTCTTCCCCTTTCAATTCTCAGTAGTCTATCCTGGGTCTTTTGCCTTTCTATATGAATTTTAGAATAAGTTTGTTGATATCCACAAAGTAACTTGCTGAGATTTTTATTGTTAATGCATTAAATCTATAGGCCAAGGAGAAAGAATTGACTTCTTGACAATATTGAGTCTTCCTATTTATGAACTGACATCATGACACACTGAATCTTTCAATTTATGAACACAGATAAATTTAGTTTTGTTTTGATATTTTTATCAGAGTTTTGTTTATCCTCATATAGATTTTGTACATATTAATATTTTGTTAGACTTATACCTCAGTATTTAAAAAAAGTAGACACTGCACACACAACATAACCTCTCTACTAAATAATAACCTCTCTAAATAATGCTACTACCATCTGACATATTAAGTTTTGGTACTTAAGTATATTATTCCAAACTATTAACTATATAAGTATAACTTGTTTTTACAACTAAGCAATGTATTATGATATATACTATACATACTCTACTTAGAAGACTAGTCATAAGTATTCAATCATATAATCATAAGAAGGGAAATCTGTAGATTCATTTTTATTCTGGAAAATAAATGATTAGAGATAGAAATTCTTCTCAGAACTTCTGCATCTAATCTCCGAATTTCAACTAATGTAAAAATAACAATATATTCTGTTGCTAAGAGAATTGTGTTGAGGTAAGGATGCAGGGCTTAAAATTTCATCTCCAGAAAGTCCTGGCTTTGTAATCATGAGCAAATTATTTCAAATTCTCTGTGCCTCTATGTTCATTCCCCACCCTTTTTTTGTAAAATAAGAATAATAATACCTTCCACATAAGGTTATATGAATGTTTTGAACAATGGTACCTATAAAGCATTTTGATCAGAGCTTGGCACTTGATAAGCAATCAATAAATGTTTACATTGTTATTATTACCAATATCACATTGTTACTACATTATATAAGTATATATTATAGAAAACACACTTTAGTTACTCGGTAATTCTTTAGAAAATAAACCTGCACAGAAATATGCTGAATAAGACAAACATTTATGCAGTAAAAATTTTAAAGTTTAGGTTAAAATCTGAAAACAGAACACATTTTGGCATGAAAACCCATCTAGCAGTCACTGATATCTGAATCAATTCCTTATTTGAGAGGAGACATTACCTATATTTTTATCTTGCTAGTTAAATCGCTTTCAATAACTATAGTAATGCTGAGATGCAGAGAAAATTCGACCTAGACAAAATCTCGTTGGGGACTTTAAAAATCATCTGGAATAGGTACGTTTACGTAAACAACAAACAACAGTCATATGGAACCTCTAAGTATCTGGTGTTTGGAAAGATGTTTTTTGAAAACCATATATATAAAGAAGCTATTAATATTTGAGATGAATTATAAAATGCTATGTTCATAACACACTTTCTACATACATGCGTACACATTTTCATGTAAGAATCTATCTATTATCAAAATTCATCTCTCCTGGCCTTTTAAATGGTATTAATAGCAAGTTGTCATTCCTTAAGTAATGTTTCTTCAGTGCTTGTTTTATTTTCCTAAACTTGCTGTACATTTAAAAATACGTTTAAAAAAAAAATCACAAAATGTCCAGAGCTTATGCTTTATCTGGTAATTTCACAAAGTAGTGTTTCTCCTAGATATTGTTGATTGTTGGAAATTTAAAATAACAGAACTTATCAATTCAGTACCTTTCAATTGTTTACCTGTCCTTCCCTCTGGATCCTATTTTTCAAACTCTGAACATTTAGTTTTCCATTCAAAAATATTTGTTCAGTGACTATAATGCATAGACAGTATTCACATCATGTAACTCATCTTTTTCCATTTTAAATCAAAAACATCTTCTCTCAGTCTTGCTACAATCCTTTGCCACTGAATTGGTAAATCTTGTTTGCATTTTAATGTTCACTTGCACAAGATTCATTCTCCTATCAAGCCCTTACAGTTTTGGTTTAATCTGTTTTAATTGGAACTTATTCACTGTAAAACTCATCAATTACATTCTAATGACACAAGCCCTCTCTCTTAATTCTAATTCTATTCTGATTGCTTCTGCATCATTTACACATCTGAACAACTTGTTCAGTTTGACACATTCTCTTCTGCTGATATGATACCACCACCTCACTAGTTAAATGAGATAATATACATATGAAATACGTATTCCACAATAATGACATCTCCCTGAGCTGAATTATATACATTCAGTGCTGACACCCATTGGCCTTCCCAAATGTAAATATTTCCTTCAGGGTATACCTATGGCCAGTCTTACACAAAGCACTTTCATTTGGCACATTTGCCTCTCTCATATCTGCCTATCGTTACTACCTGTATATAATACTCTACAATGTCTATTTCCCAAGTTTTAATTTCTCTCCTAAGTATTCTGTTTTATTTGCAACTCTGTGCTGAACATATCATCACAATGGGCCACAGGTATTGCTTCATCTTTTTCCTCAAAGGGGCTCTTCTCCCTGACTTCCTACTTCCGAATACTTCTACTGGTCTTTCAGTAATTCGGATTCAAAAACCTCATCATCATTTTGTTTTCTTCAACACTTCACATCAAACTAGTTGTTAAATTCTACGTATTCTTTTACAGTGACTTTTTTATTCATGGTTATTGCTCCCTTTCTCCTAAACCATGCATTAATTCATCACATTCTTTCAAATGTCTGGATTGTTGAATAGCCTTTAATTATTATTTCTATTTTATATCTCCACCTCTGTCTATTCTCTTTTAGACAGCACAAGATCAATCTCCCTAAAGTACCATTTTGACCATGTCATTCCTCAGATCAAATATGTCCATAATTTCTCCCTTCCTACCAGATACAATTTCAATATTTATCTAAGCATTCTAGAAATGGTACACAAAGAGTGTAATAAACACGTGACTAAATGTAAATTAAATTTATCACATAAAACTTTAGCTATAATATATAAAATTGAAGACTAAGGTATATAAAATAGAACTAAACACTGGATAATGAGAGCAGGTAAGATAAGAGGAAAGTGATTATCATAAAGTTTATTTATGAGGAAAAATTAAACAAATGTTGTTTTTTCAGTTTTTGAAATCACTTATCTTAAGGGTAACCATCAAAATAATAGAAAGTGCATAAATTCCAAAATGGAAGAGGGAAATTGGAATAACAATAAAAACCAATAGGAAAACCAATCTAAAAGGTTGTGAAAAAGGGTGGGAGGAGAGAGTAAAGGCAAAGAAAATCAATAGCAGGAAATATTATGCTACAACTAAATTTAATTATAAAAGTAATGAGAAATATACACAAGAATATTAGTGAACTAAAGTGTCCAGTTAAATGACAAACATGGTCATACTGGATATCTATCTTTTTTGGGGCCTAGCAACATACTGTTTAAAGAGAGAGAGAAAGCAACATATTTGGATACAAGGAGCAGAAACCTTGCAGATAAAGAACAGAAAGAAATGCCAAGAAAATACAAGCCAAAAAAGCTTAAGACAACTATATAATAATATATTAAACAGAAGTCGTTTAAATTAAAATGCATTATTAGCAGGATAAAGGTCACTGCAATCATAACAAAAGCATCAATCCTTCAGGTGAATAAAACTATTCTAAACTTTACATGAGTTTCTTAAAATAGCCTCCATATATATATGAAGGGAATAAAGGCCTGAACGAATTACAGGATAGAAGTTCAAATCCAGGGAAAGCTGGGATGGCTTAGGGGGTTAAGCGCTCGCTTTGAAGCCCCAGAGACCGAGGATCGAATCCCGGCCCCAGCCCGTGAGGACCCACATGCTGAACTGGGGTGTGCCCCCAGTTCAGTTCTTACCGGTTGAGACCCCGGCCCAGTTCCTGCCCTGTGCAGCCCTGCCCACCTGTGGAATGAAACTATGTGGAAAAACTAATGATGTGCAACTATGGAGACTGCTCTGGGACCTCCCCCTTCTCTCTGTCTCTCTCTCTCTCTCTCTGTTTCTCTCTGTCAAAAATCAATAAAAATGAAATTTTTTTTAAAAAAAGTTCCAATCCACACGCTTAATTGAAGATTTCAATGCAAGAATATGGAAGATCCCATCAACCCAAGTAACAAGCCTGATTTAATGAACATGTAAAAACTATATTCCCAAATGTATTCCAACACATTCTTCTTAAGCTCATAATGTAATAGTCACAAAAAGTCACCATGTACTGTGCAATCAAGCAAATCTCAGCAAATTTCAAAAATACTATGTGATACAATGTAATCAAGTCACATAGAAATAACAAAAATTCAAATAGAAAACACATATGAAAATTTAAAAATATAATTTGAAATAATTCATGGGTAAAAGATAAAAATCATAATGGAAATTTAAATGTAAGTAAATAAACACAGTACTTGAAGTGCTTTGAAGAACTTTAGATTGTTAATATTTACAGTAGAAAATAACCTAAATACATTAAGTATACACCATAAGCAGAAAAAGAACAACTAAATCAATTTTAATAAAGTAGGAGAATAATTTTATGAAGATGAAAACAGAAATTAAAAGAGAACATAAAAATAGCCTAGATTGGGAGAGAATACAATTTAAAAGTACATGAAATCTGATCAGGTCATAAGGGAGAAGACACAAAGAGAAGAGGCACACATATATTTACAAAAGAGATTTTAAAAAGATATTAGGAAAGTATGCCCATAAATTTGAAAGGCAAAATACATTAAACACATTTCTTAAAACTAAGAAGTTATAAACACTGACCTGAACTTCTAGTTGTGGTACATTTACACAATAGAATACTACTCAGAGATAAGAAAAGATGAAGCACAGTCATTTGTGACAACATGGATGGACCTTGAGACGATCTTATTAATCAAAACAAGTAAGACTGAAAAAAAGCAAGAACCATATGACTTCAACTCATGGATGGAATATAAAGCTGAAAGTAGCAAAGAAACAAAAACACATGGACATAGTCAATAGTTTAGTGGTGACCTGAGGGTAGGGCGGTAGGTTAGTGGAAGAAGAGAGAGGACGCATCAAATATATGTTGTTAGAAAGAGAACTGACTCTGGGTGGTAAACACACAATGCAATACATAGACGATGGAATGTAGAATTGTACACCCAGAACCTATGTAATTTTTACCAACCAATGTCACCCCAATAAATTTAACAATTAAAAAAAAAAAACTGACCTGAGAAGAATTAAAAAAAAAAAGAAAGAAAGAAAATTTCCTTAGCCATTAGGGGGAAAAAAAAAAAATCAACAGTTAAAATATCTTCAGTGGGAGAGGGGCAGCTTAAAATATCTAATGGGTGAGTTCAATCATAATTTTGAAAAACAGGTGATTCTAAATTTAGAGAAAATGGTAAAATAACCCCCAAAATTAAGCTAGTATAAACTTGGTACCAAAACTAAGCAGCACAGTATAAAAACAGAAAATCAGAGGCCAATTTTACTTGTGAACATAAACAGAAATTTTTAAACAAAATATAGGTAAATAGAATCACTTAATATATTGCTACAGAGACAATGCATTATAAATAGAAATCTATAGCAAACATTCTACTTGATGATGAAATGTCAAAGCAATTCTCTCTAAAATCAGAAAGAAATCAAGAACTTCTATCACCACTTCTCAGTCAAGAAAAAATATAGAAAAGTGAAAACTAAAATAAGTCCTATCATTATTTATACATACAACATGATTTCCACATACAACCTCCCCTAAAAAATCTGAACGCAAATTATTGGAATTAGTAACAAATCAAATCAGGATATTAAAAACAAGATTTTTATATATGAAAATTAATTATGTCTACATATTAGCAATAGACAGAAAACAAAATTTCATAAAATATAGGTTATAATATTAATAAAATTAATATATTAACAAAAAATAAAATTCATAAGACTAAATCTAACAAAGCTATGCAAACTTTTTTTGAATAGATTATAAAGGACACTAAAAGACATTTAAGCCCAAAATAAGTAAATAGAAAGAAACAATGCTAATGGATAAGTACATTCATTATGTAAATATATTGATTCTTTCCAGACTGATCTACAAAGCCAATGCTTTCCAATTCAAATAGCCAGTATTTCTTTCTTTCTTTTTTATGGTTAAATTTATTGGGGGTGACATTGGTTAGCAAAAATCACATCAGTTCCAGGAGTACAATTCTATAATAACTTGTCTATGTGTTGCATTATGTGTTCACTGATGTGGGTAGTGAACTCAGACTTTTTTTTAAATTTAAATTTATTGGGGTGACATTGGTTAGTAAAAATCACATAGGTTCCAGGAATACAATTCTACAGACCTCATCTATGTGTTGCACTTGACAAAGGGGCAAATATATTAATAACAGCTAAGGCACAATGGAAGATCAACAAGGTGGAGGGACTTTCTCTACCAGACAGAGACTAACACATACACAGAAACTTGATGTAGCTGAGATAACTAGCTGAGAACTACAAAATTCCTACTTTTCTGTAGGATAGAGATACCTCTGGGAAGTTGCTGTCCAGCATAAAACAGTGTTTGCAAGAACCCTTTCCATCTATGTAGACTAAGTGTCCAGTTTTCACCAAAGGAATATGGGTTGTGATATGATCATTTTCTGACCAAGGTGTTTAAGAAGCTGGCATGCCTTCTCTACCTATTCTTCCTCCATCTGCTAGCTGGATGCAGACAACTATGATGCCCTGTGTGCATGGTGGAGATGCAGGTGAAAAGGAGCCTGGGTCTTTGAACAATTAAGTGGAGTAAAGCATTGACCAAAATCAACCACACTGCATTTATTAGGCCACTGACATTTAAGAGATTATTGTTTATAGCAGCTGTCTTTATTCTAAAACATTTGATATAGAACAGGTGTAGCTGTGCCGGCTCAGTGGAGAAAGACTGTATTTTCAAAATAAGGTACTATAACTGACTATTCATATTGGAAAAAAAGAAATCAAATTGTTCTCTCACACCATTTAAATACTCAATTCCTGGTAGATTATAGATGTGATGGTGAAAAGAAAAAATCAATTATTTTTGAAGAACATTTACATGATCATATGGTGGGGAAGAATTTGTTGATCAAGATTCAAGTACAAACCATAAGGCAAAGGTTAGTAAATGTGACTACATGAAAATGGGGCATTCTTCATTTTCAAAACATACCATTAATTAGGTAAAAATAAAGCCTACAAACAGGAAGAAGATATTTATCAATGTAAAGCTGACAAAAAATTATTACACAGAATGTGAAGGGCGGTCAGTTACCTCACACAAAGAATGACAGGAGTGATAAATGTTACAAAATATTAAACAACACTATTAATCAGGGAAATGTAAATTAAATGAGACAGCATTTTATTAAAGTTTTAGACAATACTAATGGGTTGATGGAAGTATGTGAATTTTTACACAGTAATGCTTTCAGGGTTATTTGTAGACCATTTTAGAAAATAATACTGCATCATGAAGTTTTGTACATAGATGATGACCCGTCAATCTTACTCCTAGTTACTGACTCTGAAGAAATTCTTGCCCTGTGTACCAGGAGACAGATACACTGATTTTCATAGGAGTACTGTTTATTAGAGCAAAACATTAGCTCAAGCCACTTGCCATTAATGGGAGTATAACTAAAAAGTACCATATGTTTATAGCATAAAATACTAAATAGCAGTCAAAACAATGGAACCACAGCTGTACTTGTCTGTGTGGAGGGACCTCAGAGAAAATGCTGAATTATAAGTAAGTCAGAAAATACTACATGCACTATAACATTTATATAGAAAATATGGGGGAAACCAGGATGGCTCAGTGGGTTAAGCACTTGTTTTGAAGCCCGGGAGACAGAGGATCAAATCTTAACCTTGGCCCGTGAGGACCCACATGCTGAATTGGGGTGTGCTTCCCATGCAGGAGGCCCCCAGTTTGGTTTTTGCCCCCCAGTTGGGTCCCTGGCTCAGGGGGACATGCCTCCCATGTGGGAGGGCCCCAGCCCAGATCCTGCCCTGTGCAGTCCCTGCCCACCTGTGTGGAACGAAGCCACGTCAAAAACTGATGATGTACAACTATGGAGACTGCTCTGGGCCCTCCCCCTTCCCTCTGTCTCTGTCTCTCTCTGTCAAAAACAATAAAATAAATAATAAAAAAAAGAAAATATGCAAAAACTATTTTGGATACATATGTATTATATATACTAAAACAATATTTTTAAAAGGACGACAACAAATGGTAGATACACAATTCAGAAGAGCAGCGATCTTTGCAGGAGAGGAAAAGGATTAATATTTATAGGGACACATGGGACTTCAAAGTATTGGTACTACTCTGCAAGTTACGTGGTGGTTGCAGGGATGTACATTTTATTATTCTTGGTATTTCATGTGTGACTATATATCCTTTTGTGTATATGAAATATTACATACTAAAATATTTTAATGAGAGTTATAAAACAACCTGTAAAATTAAGCCCACTTTAATTTTCACTGTCCGGAAATAATCCAGCCATTGTCAATATAAGAATGGTTACATGGCTGGATACTTTCCAGACAACCCTTGTATATATCTCTTCAGAGAAAACATATATGGGAAAGATATATTCCCACATGGTAACAGTGTTTATCTCTAGAGTGCAGTATACTTTTAATTCTACAAAACTCAGAAAAAAATAAACACAATACGACCCTCCTAACTAAATAAAAACAGTATCAGATGAGGTTGTCGGATTCCTGGCAAGAGATAACAGAGGAAGGTAGAACTAGAATAGTAATGAAAGGAACTTAAGGTTTTGGCGAAGAACTCACTAAGTGTCTAACAGCAACTACACAAAAATGTCCCATGTGTGTATTGCACTCCTCAGTACTCTAAAAAAATAGAACAGTTTGTTAAATTACCCCCAGAAAAACTCATTTTGGAATATGTGGAGCTCCAGTCAGCTCAGCATTACAATTTAAGGAATATTAAATCAAGGCCAAGTTGGTTTGGCACCTTTGGAAGAACAGACACTAGAAAAATGTTTCGGAACCATGTTACAATACCTAAAACTAATCCAGTCTTTACAGCATTTTAGTGCAATGCTCTCTAAGGACCTGCTGCATAAAAGCCGGCTTATCAATGTTTAACAGACTTCAGTACAATGTTGAATATAGGATTACAAACAAATAGAACCACATGAGGCAAAATCGTTAAGTTCCAAACCAATGGCAGCTAATTGAGGAGAGGGGAATGAGAGGAGATAATTTCTATATTTGGACCAGCAAAAGTAAAAATAAAGACTTTTTAAAAATCAGAGCCTATATAAAAGATTTATGTCACATTATTCTCTAACCATATTTTAGAAAAAGATTCAAGAAAATGGCTCAAAAATATAAAGAAGTGTGTAAGAGGAGTTGATCATTACATAGAGAAAGGCAACAATATGAGGTTCTTTTATGTTGTTCATGCCTAAATTCAAATCTAAAGAATTTTACCAATGGTTTTTTTAAACAAAATACTTCTAGCAATACAGCAGAGGAGGACAATGCCCAAGATAAATGCACTGAAGCTTAGAAAGTTGCTTCAAGGAACATCTTAGACAAAATGGAATAGTTGTATAATAGTTCTAGGAAACCTAGAAAAGATAAAAAGGCAAAGACCTTCCAGTAAAACTCTCTTTTATATTACTTTTTTGGTCCTAATCTAATATCGGAAATTATTTTTCCTTCTCTTCAAAGAAAACTGAACCACAGTTTTCTTCAAGTCAATGTTTCAAAATACCATCGATTTTTTTCACTTAAAAAGACACTGAAGATGACTTTTTGATATGGAGAAAGAAACTAAGAGAATATTGAACTAAAAAAAATTAACTAAATTGATTTAAGTACAAACTGATATTTTGTGCTGAAAATTAACATTTCCCATAGCCACAGAAAAGTTAATATGCCAGAGATATTGCTGCTCTGCTTCTCTTTACAAAATCTGAGATTAGTTCATTCAAAAATCCATTAATAAAACCTCATGGACATAGTCAATAGTTTAGTGGTTACTTGAGGGTAAGGGGCGAGGAGAAGCTAAATATATGGGGATGGAAACAAAGAGACTCTGGCTGGTGGACACATAATGCAACACACAGAGGAAGTTCTGTGAAGTTGTACACCTGGAATCTATGTAATTTTTACTAACCAATGTCACCTTAATAAATTTAACAATAAAAAGTCTATTAATAACTACCGGTATATAAAAAATTTGATGTTTCTTACAACAAGATCAGATGTCCAAATAATTTAATATTACTAAAAAGTCAAATATAGGAAACTTGAATATAGGTACAATTATCTTAAGTTAATGATTTAACTTTACAGTAGAAAAATTATTAAAAAAAGAAACAACTTGTGTTTGGGTGGCTAGAGTTATCTGTTATCATCTACTCCAAGTTTAATCTTCATGCTTTATAGATGGATTTTATTTTCTACTAAAAATGAATAGGTGGACTTTCTGAAATGACAAGGATTTACCGTATTTTCCGGCGTATAAGACAACCGGGCGTATAAGACGACCCCCTAATTTTACAGTTAAAACATAGGTTTAGGCCTATATTCGCTGTATAAGACTACAGCCTCGGAAGTGGGGGGTAGTCTTATACAGCGAATATAGGCCTAAACCTATGTTTTAACTGTAAAATTAGGGGGTCGTCTTATATGCCCGGTCGT
>PVKE010031240.1:0-19157 GCA_004027555.1 Craseonycteris thonglongyai
GCCCCATCCTACAATTTTTTGGAAGGTAGAATTTGTAAGTGATAAAATCGGGTATTTTGCTGAAGCTATTTTTGAACTCCTCCTGCCTGCTTAACAGTAAAAACACGAGCAGAAATAAATCACTGACAGACAAATTTGTTAATCAAGAAAAGAAGCAAAAATTAAAGATTTAGAAAATTCTCAGCCTATCCATATTATAAGGAATGAGAAAACTAAAGCCAAGTGACCACTTGATGTGAAGACTGGTGTGGATTGGCCATCTCAACAGAAGCCAGGAGTTAATCTATAAGACAATGGAAGGCTGACCCCAAAGGTGATTATCATCAAAGCCACCACTCATGTCACATGTTGAGGTGCAAGGGCCCAGGGGGCAGAGTAGGTTCAAAGAAGAGGCTTCTGGCACATGTGGGACTTTAGTTCCCATTGCCTGGTACCTCTGCTATTGCCATTCCTCTCTCCACGCCCCAGCTCTCAGCTCCTCAGTTGCCCCAGCTGAAGCTCTGGTGGGTTCCAGCTGAGCACAGTGTGCTCTTACTGCCCCTTTGGAGGCTGCAGGCTGTTAGCTTTGGCAATGTCCCCTCAGGGCAGTTTCTGCTACTGATCAGAGTGCACAGGCCCGGGATGCATGGCTGCCTATACCTTGATCTCAAAGGCTAGAACCATGTGGAGCCATAGCAGGCACAAGACCGCAAACCTCGGAAAGTGGCAGGCCAGGCCTCTGCAGAGAGCTTCCTGGGGTGCTACCCAGGTAGAGAAGCTCTGGGGCCTGTCCTGCTGAGTCATGGGAAGGCAGCCAAGAGAATTATTCTCAATCCTTGAGGTCTAATGAAATACACTATTAGTTTTTTAATGTATATGGGGTTGCTACTCCTTTCTTCTTTGCTATTTTTCCTATTTGGAATTCAAATGCCTACTCTATGCCTGTCTCACCATTGTGTATGTGCATGTTTTTAAAGATTTCTTTTATTGTTTTTGACGAGAGAGAGAGAGAGAGAGAGAGAGAGAGAGAGAGAGAGAGAGAGAAGAGGGAGGGCCCAGAGCAGTCTCCATAGTTGTACATCATCCGTTTTTGATACGATTTTGTTCCACACAGGTGGGTGGGGGGCCATGCAGGGGGGGGGGGAACTGGGCTGGGGGCCTCCCACAGGGAAGCATGCCGCAGTTTAGCATATGGGTCCACATGAGCCAGTGCGGGGATTTGATCCTCAGTCCCTGGGTGGGTCTGCAAAGTGAGTACTTAACCAGGTGAGCCATCCCGGCATCCCCACCATTCTGTTTTAAAAGAACATATTATGTTTATTTTAACAGGTTTACATCTAGAGGAAATGTGCACAAGGATGAATCAGTCCTGGGGTCTCAGCTAGCTGTGATGCAGATGACATTTAGGAGATTTGGGATTTAGGCTTTAAAGTTGATGATGGAAGAAGTTAAGACTTTTTGGGGCCAAACTGGGGTAAAATGGATGTGTTTTACATGTGGTAAGGACATGAGCATGATTGCCAGCTATGAAACAACAGTTTTCTTGAGCGACCATTGTCTTTTACAGTTCTTTTGGTACTCTTTGAAAGAATAGGGCATGTGTTATTTTTGTGCATATAAGCAGATTCCATGCAGATTTTATGTTTCCTGATTATGTATCATTTCATTTCTCCTCAGAAGCTTTTGTGGGGTCCCATCCATTGTATCTATAGCTTAATCCTTGAGCATACAAAGAGTAACCCACAGTAACTGGTAAAGTAAGTAGTTGGTTAATTTTAATAATGGATTTCACTGAGTGTATAACCTGATCTCATAAGAAAAACTTTAAACTGTAGAGTTGGCATAAATGATGTTGAATGAGACTTCTGATATTCTAGAATTGCAGTTAAGGCTAATTGAAAATTAAGCTCAGGACAGACTCTAAAGAAAGTTTTAATGAGCAACACATATGGTAGCAAGACTTCTCCAGACAGCTTTTCAATAATCACTTCACCATTTCCTTTCTAGAGAATAAAAATAAAGACTTCAGGGTAGATAGAAGACTCTCAGGGTCTTCCAGTACACTTGGGCACAGTGCCAAAAATGGTAAGAGGCTACTCAGTCTCTTGCCCACTGACACCCCTCCCCCTTTTTTCAAATGTGGAAGACAGAAAATAAGGGTGTCTTACCACTGCCAAAGCCAAGTTTAAGGATGATTGAAGTGAATCTCTAGGAGAGATTGGGGATACCTCTAAGTAATAGGTTTGGACATCTTATCTCCTGGGTGGACGTTGGCCAAATTGCAGAACTTGAGGACTCATTGTTGTGTAATCATGGGTGAAGAGAACAATGTGGAAGATTTTGGCAGACCTTAACTTGTGCCCTGTAAGTTTGGGGTGTTGTTCATTTGGTGTTAACAGATTTGGGCAGGCTGAGGATCATTTGGAGTATCTCATACTGTTAGGATTTGGATAAAGTATAATACAGTATATTTGAAAAAAGAAAAAAATGAAAGCAACATCTATTGCATTCTTATTCTTTTTGACCCTCAATTGATGAGGGAAAAATTTTAGAAGTTACTAGGTATTTGATTGAGGGAGAAAATAAATTAATGAAGTGGCAGAAGACATAGAGCTTCCCAGACAGCTTATAGAAAAACAACAGTATTACCCACAACAACAACAACATTAAAAAAAAAAGAAGAAGAAGAAGAAGAAGAAGAAACGATCAGACAGTCAAGATGGTGGAATAGGTAACCACTGAGCTCATTTTCTTTATAACCACATCAAAATTATTACAACTACACTACAGAACAATCATCACTGAGGATCGTCACTGAAGGCTAGTTGAACAGAAATCTTTTTATTCAAAATATACAGAAGCAGCCATGTTAAGACTGGTGGGAGGGGCAGAGACTTAGAATGGGCTGGTCCCACACTGACAAGTGGGGTTAAAAATAGGGAGGAATATCTCAGCTGCAGAGGTCCTACCTGAGGAGCAAGGGGTCCCAGCCCCACACTCGACTCCCCAGCCCAGGGTTTCAGTGATGGATGGAGCAATCCCCATAACTTCTTATGGTAAAAACCAGCAGAGATTGTGGATTGTGGCTGAGTGAGAAAAAGGGCTGCTAGAGTCCTAGGCATTCTTCTTAAAGGGCCCATACATGAACTCACTCAATGATTAACTCACTTATTCTGATTTCCAGTGCTGGGGCAGAAGTTCAAATGGTGTCAGAACCATAAGGGAAATAACTGAATTATCTGGCTTCAGGGGGAGGGCTTGAGGCGCAGCTTTCTCCCAGACAGAAGTGGGGGCACAAGTCATTGTTCCTTAGTTGAGTCCTTCTGTACCTAAAAGGACATCGTATCTGAGTCTCTATCAACCTATCTAATGTGGATCGTCCCACATCAGTGATTTTCTGAGACTCTGCCTCCACCCAAATTGTCGACCTATCTAAGCAAATTTCAGTGACTTTACCATATAAATGACCTGTCTTGGCTCATGCTTTGGACTTTCCTAAAATCTTTCAAAGGTTTACAACTCCAAACAGGCAGCATTTGACCTCGGTGTGCCCTGTACCTCTTGCTAAGCAGCCCAAAGGCCAGCACTGACAGTACCCAGCCCAATCTCACATCATAGCCTCTCCTAGGTGCCTGCAAGTACAGCACAAGTGGCAACAATGTGCAGAGCCCCTTGTAGCTCATACCAGTTTCCCCAGTCACAGCATAGGCAGTGCCTGAACTTGGCCTGCACCAGAACCCCTTCCAAGAGGAGCTAAGACCAACATACCCAGTGGCCAGCTTCAACCACACCAAAGTACCACCCAATAATCTCCACAAACAACACACCCAAAGATCAGACTCAGCAGGATCAGAGCCCCATTAAAAAATGAATGTTACTCCATCGAATCAGCCCCTGAATAACAATTCCTCCAATGTAGTCACGGCCAGTCCTCATAACCAGACAGCCTGAAAGGGTCAATCCTACATCCACCCCCCATCCCCCCATTGATGTACCAAAAGAGATCAAGTCTCAAAATAAGAAGGCACACAAAACCCACACAAGGAACACACCTGGAGGATCTGGTTCAGGTAACCAGGGAGACTGCACCACTGAGCCCCATAGGTTACCTACTACTTAAGGCCATTCTACCAAAACAGGGAGACATAATAGCTCTACCTAACACGTAGAAACAAACACAGAGGCAGCTAACATGGGAGACAAAGAAGCATGTCTCAAGTTATGGAACAAAATAAAGCTCTAGAAAAAGAACTAAACACTATTGAGACAAGTGATCTACCAAATGCAGAGTTCAAAACACTGGTTATAAGGATGCTCAATATTACTGAGAACTTCAACAAAGAGATAGAAAGCATAAAAATGAAGATAGAAAACATGAAAATGAACCAGTCATAAATTAAGAATGCAAGAACTAAAATGAAGACTACATTATAGGTAATCAACAGGAGAGTAGATGAAGCAGAGGACTGAATCAGTGATTTAAAAGATAAGGTTGCAGAAAACACCCAATCAAAGCAGTTAAAAAAAAATGTTAAAAATATAAAGATAGTTTAAGGGGCCTCTGGGACACCATGAAGTGTACCAACATTAAAATCATATGGGTACCAAAAGGAGAAGACAGAGAACAAGGAATTGAAAACCTGTTTAAAAAAACAATGATGAAGAGTTTTCCTAATCTGATAAAGGAAATAGACATATAACCCCCAGAAGTGCAGAGAATCCATCCAAAATATAAATTCTAAGAGAACTATACCAAGAAACATCAGAATACCAAAGAATAAAAACAAAGAGTATCTCAAAAAGCAGCAAGAGAAAAGCAACTATTAATAGTTATCCACAAGGAAGCTAGCATAAGCCTGCCAGCTGATTTCTCAAAGGAAACTAAGATTTCTCAAAAGGAAACTGATTTCTCAAAGGCCAGTAGGGATTGACATGAAATAGTTGAAATAATAAAAACCAAGGACTTACAATCATGATTACTCTACCCAGCAAAGCTATCATTTAGAATCCAAGGACAGATAAAGAATTTCCCAGACAAAAGAAAGCTGAAAGAGCTCACCACCACCAATCTGGTATTACATGAGATATTAAAGAGACTTTTTTAAGAAGAAGAAGAAGTAATAAAATTACAATACATATCAAATAAAACTACATGTCTATCAAGAATCACTTTAAATGTAAATGCATTAAATGCTTCAATCAAAAGATATATGGTGGTTGAATGGATAAGAAAACAAGACACTTATATATGCTGTCTGAGTGAGATTTACTTCAGATTGAAAGACAATCACAAACTGAAAGTAAAGGAATGGGAAAAAAATATTTTATGAAAATGAAAATAAATAAAAAGCTGGGATAAAGTGAGCTGATTCTGGGTGGTGAGCACATAATGAGATGTATAGACAATGCAATGTACAATTGCACACCTGGAACCTATCTAATTGATATCAACCAATGTCACCCCAATAAATTTAACAAAAAAGGAAAAAAAAAAGCTGGGATAGCAATATTTATGTCGTACAAAGTAGATATTGAAACAAAGGTTGTAACAAGAGACAGAAGGACCCAGTTGTTTCACTTCTGGGTATTTATCTGAAAGAGCCCCAAACACTAATTTAAAGACATATTTAAAAAGACATATGCATCCATATATTCACTGCAGAATTATTTACAATAGTCAGGATATGGAAGCAACCTGTCAATTAATAGATGGATGGATAAAAAAAGAAATAGTGTACACACACACAATGGACGATTACTTAGCCATAAAGGTTAATGAAATCTTGCCATGTGCAACGACATTGTGGACCTAGAAGGTACTGGGTTGAGTGGATTAAATCAGATAAAGACAAATGCCATATGATTTTACTTACATGTGGAATCTAAAGAACAATAAAATAAACATACAAAAAAGATACAAACTTATACATACAGAGAACATTTTGATGTTTGCCAGACGAAAGGGGAGTTGTGGGGATGGGTAAAAAAAAGAGAAGAGATTAAGAAGTATAAATTGTTAGTTATAAAACAGTCAAAGGGATGGAAATAATAAGAAATATTGCCAGTAATATCGTAATAACTATGTACGGTCTCAGTTGGGTACAAGTTACACGGGGATGATCACTTTTTAAGTTATATAAATATCAAAATAATATGTTGTATATATGAAACTAATATAACATATATCAACTTGAAATAAAAGTATTAAAATAAATAGATTTTTTTAATATCAGAAACTGAACTTCAATTGGGGTCACATAGAAACAAAGCTGATTGAACAATTAATAGAGGTGGGGTCTAGAATCAAGGTGAAGACCAAATTTACATTTATCACATCCTCAGGAACATCCAATATCAGAGAATCAGACTGTCCCAAAATGTCCAGGATTATATATAACCAGAGATAATATTAACAAGTTAAGTATGGGCAAAATCCCCAATTTTCATGTATTTCCTTTTCACCCTCATACCATTAAAAGACCGAGTACTAGAAGGGGTGGATGGAATTGGTGAGGAGAATGTGCTTTGAATCAGATAAGAGATTGGAGTATTAAACTAAACTGAACTAAATTCTCACAACTGACAGGATCCAAGATTCTTCCCAGGGCAAAGGCAAGAAAATAAATAAGGCATGTTTGAAAGGAATAATTGAAAAATAAAACCAACTAATGTCAACAAAATCTATTGTTATTGAAGTCAACGTTTATTTTTTGCAGGAGTCACTTACCTTTTCTTCTTTCAATGTCTGGAACAGTACAATCTCTCTCATTCTCTTATGTTATTTTTCTTTGTCTTCTCTCTATCTACATGAGTTTGTCCTGCCAGAATATAACTTTATATGGTCCTGAAGTTATATGATCCGAGCACAAACCATCATTAGAATATATGTCTTCTAATACACATTTTCAAGAGAAGATATTTTACTTGTTTAACTCATCAAGCAAATTGATTCTTCTTAGGTGTATCATTGGTCCAATTAGCTTTGGCCATGATGTGGACATATAGTACAAATGGAAACAAAAAAATGAATGATGTAAATTTTCTTAGAACGGGGCACAGCAAGTAGGTAGTCATCGGGGGTTACTCAGAGTGAGTGTTCCTTTAATGCTCTGTGAATCGTGATGCTTTATGGATGACTCAATTCCTCGAACACCTATTTATTACTTTCTAAAATTACAAAGTGACTGTGGTATTGCATCGTGGTGAGTCATAATAGATTTATTTACCTACCTATCACATGTAAACAAAGAGGAAGTATTAAGTAAGTCAACTATGACATTGTTTTTGGTCAGGAAGAAGAAATGAAAAAAGCAATGTAATCTTTCAAATTACTTGCTCATGGTTAAGCAAAGAGCTTTAGGTAAATGAAAAGTGCAATTGCATTAGTAATGTACTTATTCCTTAAAGTGTAGTATAAAAAATTATATATACCGCCAAATATCACTATTGGAAAAGTGCTAAATTTCATGGGATCTAATGGGCCTGTATTCAGTGTTCTAGATTGTGTCTCACTCATACCATGTCCTTGAGAGCAGCTGAGAGTCTTGCATTTGATATGCAACTAAAGAGATACACCTATGTGCTGGACCCTGTATTTTCTTGTTACTTAGCAACAGTTTTTGTTTTGTTTTTCCTCTAAGCAACAGTAGAAAAAGAGCTTTTTGAAAACTGAAAAAGTCAAAGTTTTTTATATTTCCTTTGGCTAGAGGGTATATTAGAAAGAATTGGATTCAGCTTTGGAGAAAATGAAGTATATTTGTTATCTAGTTATGATTATGTTTTTATTGAAAGTTTTATAATCTTTATCATCTATTTAATTCTTATAGCCCAGTTATTTATAAAACACAGCCTTCTTGCTCAATTTATATTCATGTTGGTTTTCCCAGTATGTTACACTGAAAAGAAATATCTGGAAAGGTGATAATTTTCAGGTAATCTCATTATGTTTGGTTAACCAAACACTGTCTGGGTCTCTTATTTAATTAAGGTTTTAGAAAGACTGCAGATGTGGATGGAGAAGGTATTGAGAGAAAAATTGATTGATATTGGCAGAATCTTTGATTTATAAAGAAATCACTAGTCTTCCTCTCTGTCTTGGTGGAAATGATGACTTTTTTAAAAGCAAGAAATAAACTTTTATTAAGTCACTAAGGATGTAGAGTTTATTTTTGATATCAGCATATCATTTAACTAGTGTGTTACTCAATGCAAAAATATAAGTGCTTCTTTGATGGAGTTTCAGATCTCACAGTGTTTTGTTTTGGGGGAAACAATCATTGCCTTAGTGAGAGTGGCCACAAAGACTATACAAAATATACAATATATCAACAGTTTTACCAGAAAATGAGGCTCTGGCTCTTGAAGTGAAGCCTCCAGCCATTTTTCTTGTTTACGTTTGCTTATTATAAGAAAATGTGTAGATCTAAGTATCCATTTCTATGAGATTTAGTCAGTGTGTTTCCCATGTAATCATTATCTCAAACATTTCTAACACCTTCTAAAGTTTTTTTATGCCCCCTACTAATCAATCCACACTGATACCCAGGCAATCAGTCATGATATTTACAACCTAAATTAGTTTTTCCTGGTCTAGAATAAATGAAAATTGCACCATACCATATGAATACTTTTGTCTGGCTCTCTTCACTCAACAAGATGTTTATTCCTATTCATGTATCTGTGTGTGTGTGTGTGTGTGTGTGTGTGTGTGTGTGTGTCTAAGGTGACCAGATGTCCCGCTTTTGGCGGGACAGTCCCGATTTTTAACAATTTGTCCCGCGTCCCGTGGCGTTTTAAAAAAGTTCCGATTTTTGGAAAGAATTCATGACAAGCTAGGGAACGGCAGGAGATAGACCAAATTTTTAATCAAGAACCCCCTCCCCCCGGTCAATGGTGTCCTGCTTTACCAATGTTAAACTCTGGTCACCAGGCAAGCCGGGATGGCTCAGTGGGTTGAGCGCTCACTTTGCAGCCCCGGGGACCGAGGATCAAATCCCGGCCCCGGCTCGTGCAGACCCATATGCTGAACTGGGGAGTGCCCTCAGTTCAGTTCTCAGCAGGGCAAGATCCCGGCCCAATTTCTGCCCTGTGCAGCCCCACACCCACCTGTGGAATAAAACTATGTGGAAAAACTAATTATGTGCAACTACGGAGACTGTTCTGGGCTCTCCCACTTCTCTCTGTCTCTGTATCTCTCTCTCCCTCTCTCTCTCTCTCTCTCTCTCTCTCTCTCTCTCTGTCAAAAACAATAAAAATAAATCTTTAAAATCTGGTCACCTTAGTGTACACACACACACACACACATTTGAATACTATTATACAACAAAACTTGTTTACTGATTATTCTGTTTATAGACATTCAGGTTGTTTCTAATTTGAGGCTGTTATGAATTAGTCTTCTATGAACATTCTTGTACAGGTCTTTTTATGAGTACAGGTTTCAAATTTGCTTGGGCAAATACATAAAAGTGAAATTGTGAGTCATATAATAAAGGCATGTTTACTTCACAAGAAGCTACTGAAAAGCTTTACAAAGTGGTTGCATCCTCTTACATTTTCACCTACAGTGAATGAGATTGAACTCATTCCATATCATTGCCAATACTTGATGTTAGCAGCTTAAAAAAAAATAACATGTGATGCTGGAATATCTCAACAGGTTGAGCGCTTGCCTCGCAAGCGCAAGGTCCCAGGATCAAATTCTGACCTGGCCCATGCAAAATCCATACGCTGAACTGTGGTAAAACTGGTAACCACCAGATGGTAGTGAAGGTTCTCACCTCACAAGCGGGAGACCTCCTCTCCACCCCAGTTCAGTTCCTGCCCCACATGGCCCCACATCTACCTGTGTGGAATGAAACTATGTCACAACCAATGATGTACAACTATGGAGACTAATCTGGAGCCTTCTCTCTCTCTCCCTTTCTCATTTTCTCAAACAAATAAAGCAAATATTAATTTAAGTGTGTGTTAAAAGATATCATGTTGTGATTTAAATTTTCATATTGATGATGATTATGTCTTCTTTCTTGAAAAGTTTCTTCAATAATTTTGTTCATTTTTTTAGTTGTCTTTTTATATTGATACACAGGAGTCTATTTTAAAGATTTATTTATATTGCTTTTTGACACAGAGAGAGACAAAGACAGAGAAAGGGGGAGGGCCCAGAGCAGTCTCCACAGTTGACATTAGTTTTCCATATAGTTTCACTCCACAGGTGGGCACAGGGCTGCTCAGGGCAGGAACTGGGCCGGGAGCCTCCCGCATAGGTCCCGGCAAAAACTGAACAGGGGGTACATCGTAGTTCAGCATGTGGGTCCACATGGGCTGGGCCCGGGATTCGATCCTCGGGCTCCGGAGCTGCAAAGTGGGCGCTTAACTTGCTGAGCCATCCCAGCTTCCCCAGAGTCTATTTATATGTTCTAAATACATGTATATTTTCAGATTCATCTACCCTTCACCCTACTCCCCACATATATTGTTTTCCAGTCTGAGTCTTGCTTTTAATTTTATTAATGGTAACTATTGAGAAGAATATGTTTTTAATTTTAACAAATGCCAGTTTAACATTGTTTTAATTTCAGTGTTTTGTTTTATTTTTTTTTGTACTCTCTGAAAAATTTTTATCAACCTGTTTTCTTCTACAATATTTATAGTGTTTTCTTTTGTACTTGACATTATTTTGTATGCACATGTGGTATGAGGTAGGGTTTGAGAATTATTGTTGTTGTTTTTTCATATATTTATTAATTTGTTTTAGCAAAATTGGGCATATATACTTTTCCTACTGAAATGACTTGGAGCCTTTGTTAAAAATCAGTTGTCCATAAATATGTGGAAAACTAATAAATGTCTTTCTGGAGTCTGTTCTATTTCTTGTTTTTATTTATATATTTTAAATGTACTTATTTTTTAAAGCATATGCTTTGGGTTATAAAATGTACATATGCATGTGTGGTGTGTGTGTGTTTACACACAAATACATATGCATATGCCCTGGCAATGTCAGATTTTTTTAATTCCTCAAATGCCCCATTCTTTCTAGGCCTCCATGCTATTATATATTCTGCAAAATTCATTATCACTTCTTCTGAAAAAACAGGATAGTATAGTATAGTGGAATATCATGGACTCTGGAGGCAGATTACTGAGTTCAAATACTAATTCTGCCCTTTCTTAGCACTGTGCCTCAATTTTCTCACTTATACAATGGAGATAATAATAACATCTTTAGGGTTAATATATTGAATAAGTTAAAGTATGTAAAATACCTGGAATTAATAGTACCACCTTGTAAGCACTGTATCAGTATTCATTACACCTTATTATATTTCTGGGTTATGCTACAGTAATACTGCCATTAGGAAGCTTTGTTAGTGCTTCCAAGCTGGGTCAGAGTTACCTCCAAAGTTTGTACCTGGTATTCTCCTTTTATCCCCTGGGTGCTAGACTACATCTATACTTCTCTTAAGAAAAGAAAAGAAAAAGAAAAAAAAATATATATATATATGTATAATAGAAAGTCCTGAGACATATCACAGCAGTGCCAGTGTAACAGATATGCAATTCAATATTTGAATCTCAGCAGTAGGTATAGTTTGCTTAACCTCTGCCCTCACCCTTCACAGGTTGGCATTGTATTTTATTGGTGTGTATGTGAGGAAGATTTCTGCCCTCTCCCTGCTCCTCTCTGCTATTATCCTTTTTGTTCTTCACCATTTCTTTCTACGCACACAACAGAAGCACTTACTAAGATTATTGGTCAGACTCAAGCAAATCAATTAGGCCATTTTTATTAATGGAAAACTGGTGTAAAAGGTTACTGTGGGTGTACCCGTGAGCAACTCTTCTGCTCTGCACAATGGTGTACCAATTCATAGCTGGCTTAGGGCTCATCCTTTCTGCTCTCTACTCTTTTTTCCAATTAACTCTAAAACACGTTCATGAATACTTTAATCTTCTCCACTACCAATCCAGCCTGAGATAGGTAAAAGTCCAGCAGTTTCGTTGTGTATATATTAGGCTGACCAGACACAACGTTTGAAATGAGACAGAACAAAAGGTACTGTCCCATTTCAAATGGTATGTATAGTTAGCCTAGTATCACTGAGCTAAATTCAAGGTATCAGTAGGCTGACTACACATACCGTTTAAAATGGCACAACTATGTTGCTTTCTGTCCCATTTAAATGGTACGTCTGGTCAGCCTAGTACATATTCTGTAAAGCCTTTATTCTGGGCCACGTTTTCTAACTCTGCTTTATCAGGTCTCTGCTTTGAGCTTGTGAAGCATGCAACTAATAAATATTAAATTGATACTCCCCCATCCCTCCATTTATACTTACTTCTTGTATGTAGAATGAATATCATAGTAAATTTATAGGGAAGGGTGCTTTGCCAAGACAGGATTATTTTATTCCTGGATTTGTTTAGGAAATTAGGATGAAGTTTGATTATTATTACTGTTTTAGATTTTAATCCCAGATTTTAAATTGAATTTTATCTTGAATTTATTATGATATAGCAGTAACTAGCTTGTAAAAAATGATGCAAATACAACTAATCATAACTCAAGTTTGTAGTCCATTAATGCTCTGAGTTAGAGATCTTGGCTATAAATTGAACTCTATAACCAAGAGCAAACTATAGAATTGTGTGACACTGGCCAAATTACTTAACCTCTGACAAATTTCTCTCAAAGAAAGAAATACAAAATATATTCTACTCACTTTAGCGTATTATAATGGATATATATATATATATATATATATATTTAATTATAAATGATTAGAGCATTATTTTTTAGATGAAAAACCTATAAAGTTAACTACATTGTTCAAAGACAGACAGTTTGCCAACAGAAGGAACTAAATTGCAGGCCAGTTTTTGCCTTTTCTTTATCTTTCTTTAAAATGGAGAAAATTCCATAATGTGAGGGATGAAGGGCAGCAAGACATTTAATTTTATAATTCCTAACATCTTGCTAAGTGTTGGAACTATTCCAGTGTGCAACTGTTTATTGTGACTGAAAGTTCTCACCTCCAAAATTAGATAAATATCCAAGCAACACTTGTCATTAAGCATGAGTCTCAGTTATATCATCTAGTCACGTGCACAGAACATACTCATATTTAATGGGTATGTTGTGAGAAGCCCTAATCTTTCATTTCATGACTTCATTTTTGTGTCCTCCTCAGGAACGATCCACCTCCTGTGCCTGTACCATTTCTGTGCACTGGCTGTTGAGGTTAGTGATCATCGGTCCTCTGTGATAACTGTGGCCTCTGAACTCAGGGCCCTTTGCATTTTAATCTTACCATACACAGATTGGTCCTCTCACCAGACGGGGAGCCTCATAGTCCATTTAGACCGAGATGGACCCCTCCCACAGAGGGTGGAGTCTCCCCACGCAGCAGAGCCTCCCAATTCTTCAAGATTGAAATCCACCCAGGTTGACTTCTAATATTCTCTTCCCATCAGAAAGGAAATAGCCCTGACTATTTTGGCAGTTTGTCGGGAAGTTGCTACTCAAATTTATCTATCAAATCTTACCATTGTCTTATTCATATCTTTTCTCTGGGAAACTTACCTCTTCTTACAAAAGCTGTTGTAAATCTATGTCTCCCACCTTGTACATTTGCATTTTATACCCTTTTCTTTATCATTGACCATTAGAGCAGCTGATGTTTACAAACTACCTGGTCCCACATCATCATTCTTGAACATTTTGATAACCTGGACCATCTTCTTGTCATTATTTTCCAGTTTTGCTACCATTAGAGGTAATTTTAATGCTTGTATGAAAAACCTACATAAACCCTAATTTTTAAATTTCTTGATCTTCTTTTCCCCAGGATCATTACCTCCATTGCATTTATATTAGTACTCCCACAGCTATTCTTTGCATTTCTTGTTCAAATGTTTAGCTTTTAGAGCTCTGAGATGGAACAGTTCCTACTGATGAAAACTCCTATATTTTTAATTACATAACTCCATTATGCTCATTTCATATGTTTAAGATAAATAAATAAGAAAGGAGTGAGAGAATAGTAAGTAAAGGAAGCCAGGAATTAGAGGTTTTAATAAAGTAATTCTTATGGTTTAATATCACTTAGACTATATCACAGACTTGGATAAATATATCTTCAAATATATTTTACCTGAGTTTCATACTTCTATCAGAAAGATATTTTTGATCTCTCTCACTCTCTCTCTCTCTCTCTCTCTCTCTCTCTCTCTATATATATATATATATATATATATACATTTATATATAGTAATAATATAGTGACATGTTTTAAATTATTTTATTAAATAAGTGTTCATGTTAAATAATTATTAAAATTATTTAAAAATGGAAACTAGATAACATTTATACAATAAAAATACAAATTAGAAAAATGTTTTGCAACATCACAATAAATCAACCCCCACATTGGAGACAGTACTGTATTTTGTTGTCTAACTTTTCTTACATAGAACCCAAATAGAAAACCTTGATACTGAATCAGACCACTTGCTAATCTTCTCTGTACCCATAATCAGGCTGTAGAACTCTGCTAGAGTAAGAGCCAAAAATGCAAATCTAAGTTTTGATTATAAATATGTGTTCTCCAATTTAATAGAGTGCTTGGTGCCACCAATTAATCTGTTTATGTTCTAGTTACTTCTCTCATTTTCCACAGTTAGTAATTCAGTGCTTTTCTATTCTCTAAACTTGAGTCGTATCTATTTTCATTCGTACTAAATGACTTTATCTCAGCTTTCAGTCTCACTGGATGACGCTATACTTCACAGAGTATGCAGAAATCGTCAAATTAACTCTCAGCTCTTTCACCTTATCCACAGCAAATCTGTACTTATTCCTTTTTTTTTTTTTTCTTCATTAGAACAGTCTGAGCAGAGGACAGTTTCAATTTATGTATGCATAAATTTTCCCAGATTGTTTTTGTTTTTGTTTTTGACAGAGAGAGAGATACAGAGACAGACAGAAGGGGGAGGGCCCAGAGCAGTCTCCATAGTTGCATATCCTTGGTTTTTCCACATAGTTTCATTCCACAGGTGGGTGCAGGGGTGCACAGGGCAGGAACTGGTCCAAGGTCTCACCCCAGTGAGAACTAAACTGGGGGCACTCCCCAGTTCAGCATATGGGTCCTCACACACCGGGGCTGGGACTTGATCCTTGGTCCCTGGGGCTGCAAAGTGAGCACTTAACCCACTGAACCATCTCAGCTTCCCCCCAGATTGTTAATAATGCCTCCTCCCTTTATTAAAATATTAACTATATTGAAGGCTCCCATCCCCCCACTTTTGTCTTAATATCAAGATATCATCACTTTTTAAAATATCTATTGATTACACAATCGTGTGTGTGTGTGTGTGTGTGTGTTTGTGTGTGCGCATGCATGTGTGTCTTCATTCTTTCATTCTTTCTGGCTTTCTCCCAGCAGTACGGTATTTGTTTTTCCCATTGTAAAAATTAAAACCCTTTGGGGAAAGCTCGAATGGCTCAGCGGGTAAAGCTCTTGCTTTGAAGCCCAAGGACTCAGGATCGAATCCTGGTCCCGGCCCATGCGGACCCACATACCGAACTGAGGTGTGCCCCCAGTTCAGTTCTTGCCGGGACCTATGTGGGAGGCTCCCAGCCCAGTTCCTGCCCTGTGCAGCCCTGTACCCGCCTGTGGAGTGAAACTATAGGGAAAATTAATGTCAACTATGGAGACTGCTCTGGGCCCTCCCCCTTCTCTCAGTCTCTCTCTGTCTCTGTTTCTCTCTGTCAAAAGTCAATAAAATAAATCTTTAAATAAATAAAAAAATTAAAACCCTTTGCTCCATAGTTTTCTTAGCTACTTCTCTGTCTGGATTTACACTTCTTAAAAAAAAAAAATGGACTGCACTTGCTTGCTTTTATTTTTTACTTCCTTTCCACTCCTTATTACACCTTTAACCCATTGCAGTTGGGTATTTGCATCACAACATTCCACTAAAACTATTCTTTGGTTTTCAACAGTCTCAGCTTTGTGGCTGAAGGAGCTCAGGGTGCACATAAAGACTTACAGGTGATTTATGCACTATTTGGGCTGGCAATTCAAAACCCTGAGCTTATCCTTGTTTTTCTCCACTTTATGAAGAGGTATTGGAAGATGCAGCCAATCTCATTATATACATTAGTTTGCCAAAATGCTTGAAAGCATCAGGTACGCAATCATCCAAATTTGTGTTTCTAGTATGTGATTGATTGGGAGCATTTCATTGTGGTATTTTTTCTATCTCTATTGTCAGATCAGATCTTGGACTATCAGTGCTCTTTTTGCTACTTAAAATAGGGTCATTGGTATCTTTGATTCTTAGCATATTAGAGAGTCAATTTCAGAAACCTCAGAACAAATTTAGAAAACTCATTCTGAAAATTCTGTTTTTCCCTAACCACTCTCAGAATGAAAATTTGTATTAGTCAAGGTTTTCCAGAGCAGGGGCTAGATAGGATATATCTCTTTATCTCTATCACTATCTATCATTTCTGTCTATCTCTATCTTTCTGTCTCTACCTATCTTTATATCTATCTCTATAATCTCTATCTCTGTCATCTCTACTTGTATCTATATTTATTTATATCTCTACCATCTATATCTATCTATGTCTCTATCTATCTATGTCTCTATGTATTTATGTCTCTATGTATCTATCTATGTATCTATCTATCTATCTATCTATCTATCTATCATCTACTATCTCTATCTATTTGTCTGTCATCTATTACTCATTTATTTATCTAGAGGTTTACCATAAAAAATTGGTTCACACAATTATGGAGACTGAGAATTTCCAAGATCTGCAGTAGGCAAGCTGGAACTCTCTGAGAATCAATGGTACACTTCCAGTCTAGACCTAAAAGCCAGAGAACAAAGAGAGCTGACGGTGTAAGTTCCAGTCCAAGTTTGAATCTGAAAGCAGAAAACTGATGTCCCAGTTCAAAGACAGACAAAAATAGTGAATTCTCCTTTATTCAGGTTTTTGTTGTATTCAGGCCTTCAAGGGGTTGGATAAGGCCCACCTGCACTGGGGAAGGCAAACTGTTTCACTCAATCTACCAATTCCAATGTTAATTTTATGGAGAAACATCCTTATAGAGCCAGCCAAAATGTTTAACCAGTTATTTAGACTCCCTGTGGTTCAGTCAAGTTAACACACAAAATTAACCATCTTACCACTTAACTGTATTAATGGATAACTTATGCAATTCACATACATAATGGGAAAACTAGTATTCATTCCAGTATACCTGTCTTCACTGAAGTTTTGGTGTTCACTTTGTGTTTTACCTGTAACTTGTGTGTGTGGTCCTTTTCCTCCTGCACTGCTGGATACCACATAAATTCTATGCATGTGGTTATATACGCACCTTATCTTCTCGACATATCACTGACTCAAAATTGTGATTAAAGATGTGAAAAACTACATAAATTTACATGACAGCCAGTGAAAAAAAGCAACAAATTAAAAATTAATAATAGACATTCCTGTATTTTAAAGTTCAAAACTGTTCACTCCTTTAAAGAAACTGTCTGGTCATTTCTTCTCAAAATCTAGCCCTCTCTTGTGTTATAAAGCCCTCCTTCGACCTCATCCCCTTTCTCTTCTTCCTTCATCTTTCTAACTGTTCATTTTGTATATTTTAACCATCATGCCTAACAAATTCCAGTCATGATTTGAAGGTTTTCCTCCATAAGATGTTTTGTTAAGCAAAATAGTTTGCTTTTTAGAAAACAATTTATAGAAAAAAAAATCTGTTGCCAATAGTAGTTTAGACTATTTTTTTCCCTTTAGACCTCTCTTGTTTATATTTTTCACATAAACATAAGCAGATGCAGAGCAAGTTCCGTATTGTTTTACCTTTGTTTCACTAGCAGCTTTCATCATGTCCTGTCCCATCTTAAACAGCAAATAAAAGAATAAATAAATACATTAAAAAATAGGCAAAGGACTTAAATAAATATTTCTGCAATGAAGATGTATAAATGGCTAATAGGTTTATGAAAAGGTGTTGAACATTACTAATCATCAGGGAAACACAAATCAAAACCAGAACAAGCTATCACCTGTTGAGTTATAGGAGATCCTTATATATTTAAGACAGCAACCTTTTATTTGATATATAGCATGCAAATATTTTCTCCCATTTTTTGTTTCATTTTGATTAATATTTTTTTTTTCTCTGTGGAATCTTTTTAGTATGATATATTTCTACTTGTATATTTTTGCTTTAATAGAATATGTTTTGGGCATCATATTGAAGAAATCATTACCAAAGTTAATGTCAAGAAGATTTATCCTATTTTTCTCTTAGGAGTTTTATGGTTTCAAGTTTTAAACTAGGTCCTTAATCTATTTTGAGTTGATTTTTGTATATCAGGGTAAGTGAAAGTTCAACTTAATTTTTTTTTTTATTTTTCGTATGTAGATATTTAGTTTTCCCAACACCATTGATTAAACAGTATATATTTCCCCCCTTTGCGTATTCTTAGCATCCTTACTGAAAATCTATTAACCATATATGCATGGATTGATTTCTGGGCTATTTTGTTCCATGATTTATCTGTTTTTATGCCAGTTCCATATTGTTTTGATTACTGTAGTTTTGTGCTCTATTTTGAAGTCATGTATTGTTTTATTGATTTGGTTTAGTTGTCTGCGTTCCCTTTTAGCTCACTAAGTTTCTTTAAGATCCCATTTAATTCTTTGTCAGGCAGTTTGTAGCTCTCTATTTTCTGAGGGTCAGTTATAGGAACTTTGTTTTGTTCCTGTTATAGTGTTATATTTCCTGGATTCTTGGTGATTTTTGTGGTCTTGCAGTGATGCCTGCACATTTAAAGAAGAAAATCACCTACTTTAGTTTCTTTATAGCCTTTCACAGAGACCTTTATATTAAAGACTGATTAAGATTTTTAAGCTTTTAGGGAAAGCCGGGACGGCTCAGCGGGTTGAGCGCTCGCTTTGAGGCCATGAGGACCGAGGATCGAATCCCGGCTCCGGCCCAGGCAGGACCCACATGCTGAACTGGGGAGTTCCCACAGTTCGGTTTTCTAACTGTCTCTGTCTCTGTCTCTCTCTCTATCTGTCAAAAAGTAAAATAGAAATAAATATGCACTGAAGACAAAAAGATAATTTCTCTCTATAA
>PVKE010031241.1:0-19151 GCA_004027555.1 Craseonycteris thonglongyai
AAATATCAATTAACAGAAGTAACTAGAGGGAGCAGTTGGCTTTATATTACTTAAAAGCAGAATTATACAGTAATGGCATGCACACTTGACAATTCCAAGTGAAAGGCTTATTTTATGGACATGATAAAATATCAGTGAATAATGAGTTATGTGTCTTAATATTCTCACGGCTGGTACATATCTAAGAGCTTATTCAATCTACCCCTTTCCTACCCAATCCCAATGAAAGTATTTCTTCAGGAGCACCCTAGCCGATGACCACCCAGCCTTTTCCTGTGCACAAGTAGATGGGACCTGAATATCATTCAACTGATTAACAGACATGTATCAGGGAGGTGTTCAGCCCCTTTTTTGAGAAGGTGTTTTTATTAGATGACCTTAAGTAGTCTTATTAGTCCTGACGTGGGTCACAAAATAGACATTTTCTATAATTGTTTCTTTTAGTAATCTCTGTGATGATTTAATGAAATGACTATCTTAGAGAACATCAACTATTAGAGAAGAGGTCTGGAAAGTTATTTCACAGAGCGACCACCTTATTTTACATTTGATGACACTGAGGTGTGTATTATCAATAGTAGAACCAAAATAAAAACTCCAGTCTCTTGACTTTTCTATTAGTAGTTAAATAAATGGAAAGAGCATCTGACCTGTTTTAGATCTAGGTTCAAATCTCAGATTTAATACTTACTGGCTGTGACCTTGAGCAAATCAATTTCTCAAGACTTCTGCTTATCACTCTTTCTTGTTTAGCTAACTTCACCAAACCTTTGCTGAACACCAGTCAGTAATTAAGAGATGGGATGCAAAGATGATTAAGACACCATGCTTAATTTGGAGGAACGTACAGGTCGGAGAAAGGACCGATTTGTAAATAAACAGGTGAAATACATAGAAAGGAGTGGTCAGATCCATTTTCAGGTATTGAAGAGGTCTTTGGAAAATAGAATATGACTGAGCTGAGAACCCTGAAGGAAGAATTACCTCAACCTGGTAATTAGTTCCAGAAACAACATTCTAAGCTGAGAAGTAATATATAGATAACTTAAAACTTTCTATTTATAAAAAGAGACTACTACAGATTTCTGATGACTGCAGTGATAAGTACATAACACCTTTAGAAATGTCATTTATTTTTACCTACTTTTTAGTTCACTGTTTTTACCTCTATAACAAGTCAGCAGACCTTTTTCTATAAAAGTTCAGATATTTATGACATTGTAGGCCAGACTGTTTCTGATACAACTACTCAACTTTTCTGTTGTAGGACAAAACAATCATTGATGACAAATAAACAAGTAGTATGGCTATGTTGCAATAAATCTTTATGTACAAAAGCAGAAGGTAAGCAGGGTTGGGCCCACAAGTTACGGTTTCCCAGGTTTTGCTTTACCATAAAGCTCACAGGTAACTCATCTCTGCTATATCTGTGGGTGAGTCTCTTATCACAGGTTACCAAATAAGGGCTATGAAAATGGGGGGATGAGGGACAATAAAAATACAGATTTGTGAGATTTGTGATATCATCTTTACTTTCAACATGTAATTCTCACTGTAGGAGATAAAAGTATTTCTGTGACTCTCTTGGAACATTACATAGTCCAAATATTTTTTTAAAGAAAGTTTTTATTACAATTCTGTGACTTGTTCCAAAATCTAAGAGGGTATAAATGATTAATAGTTTAGGAGCTTAGAAATAGGGTCAATGGCCTAAAAAGCTTAAGCCTCACAACTTTTACAGCAATCGAACTTGAAACTGCTTTGTTAAGACTTAGTATTCACGTATATATAGAACCAGTTCTTTATTCTAAAATAAAGAGCTTCACATTCTCCAAGTGTACTGGTTTCGAAATTTCACATACAATTTGCTGCAGTAATTTTCCAAGTTCAGCATAAAAACTGGTCCACATTTGGAAAGATAATATATGGGAAAACAAATGATCTGGCCAACATTTCTTTTCCTTTCCCTTAATTACATGAGGTTACATTTGCAACACCTCCTTTAAGGCACTTTCTAATGCAATTGGACACTTCAGCCAAAGTGAGCTCCCTGCTTAGAGATCTCAAATATCTATATCTATATATATCTCTATATATATAGATATATATAGATATATACAAATATATACATAGGGTTGCTTTGCAAAAGATTGAAAAGTAGTATGATGAGGCTTGAGTCTTTTTTTTTCTATTTTAACTTTTGTTAAATCTGCAACATTGAACTATCATATATTTCTAAATATTTGGATTCTATACAAATATAAGGCAACATCTTTATTCTAACCTTCCAGGAAGTGGAAGAAATTATAAACAGAAATTAAAAATATAGCATAATCTTATGTTGCCTTTCCACCCTTACCGGTAAGTCGTTTTTAACTCTGGAATTTTGCTAACCTGAGTACTAACTAACCTTGGAACCTTTATTCTTCAGGCAACCTCCAGAGAACAGGAAACACTGTAAATGACTGGGGAGAACTTTGGATAGATACATTACTGCAATTACATTAGTAAGAGTGGTTTTGTTTTGTTTTGTTTTTTTCAGGTAAGAGAACGTTTGACATTGATGAACCCATTCCTTTTAATGGGTGGAAAAGATGGGTTTGTCAATGTCTGGTTGCAGTTCACTCAGTGTTCTGCCATCTCCCACAAGAAAGAAACATCAGGGTTCACAGCTAGTTTCACTTTCTCTAGCTTTTCTTTTTCTCATTAAGAGAGCTGTAATTTTAAGATTAATTATAATAGTTAAGAGCGATAATGATAGATAATATGTTGTGAGCAGTTAGAACACACTGGGCACTGTTCTAAAAACTTTGCCTATTTGAACTCATTGAATCTTTCCAAAAGCTCTCAAAATACTATTATCACTCCATCTTTAGGAATGAGCAAAGATGGGTACAGACAGTCTATGTAGTAACCAGGGCCCGATGGGTAACGAGCCGTGGAGGCGAACTGTGAATGTTCAGACAGACTGGCTCCAGCATCCAGGGCTCTGCCCCTTTGCAATATCACCTTCATGTTCAAAGAGGCTTCAAACAGTATCAGCTTTTCTTTTCTAGGTTGGGATTCTTGTTGTTTATCTTTTCATTCTCCTCTGGCTTTAGTGGAGAATTCTTTGATAAGCTGTACTCTTTAGAACGTAAAGTTGGAATCTTTGAATTCTGTGCTCACTCTCCATGAATATGGCCATATTGTATAGCAGGTGGCATTTATGTTTTCTGGTTCCCCCCTCCCCCCTCTAAAAGGAGATAACTAGATGACACTAAGTATAATTATTATACTGATTTCTCACAAACAGTGTAAATAGTTGGTACAAAATACTTCTTGTGAATGGAATGATACTTCAAGACATACTTTCCCATTGGTAAATATCTATAGTTAAAGAAAAAAAATCTAAATTATTAGCTGTTTTAAATCAATTTAATTAGGTGACTAAAAAAAGTGATAACAATGCTACTCTCACCTTATATTTTCATATATTTTTAAAATTTTTACAGTGTTATATATAACCTGTACCAGTCATCCTAAGAATTAGGTAAGATAATCATCGCTGTTTCCACTTTTCTGAGGCACAGTGAAGTTAAATGTAAAAGCATGTCCTGTCATTGAACACTCTTAGTACCTCACACTGCTCCCCCAAAGACTCAGTGCTTTTTGAAAATCTATTTTCCCCTTGGATTCCAAACTCCAGGAAGACAGGCTATGCTTCTATTTCCTTTCATTATATCCTCCACCCCTGGCACAGTTCCTGCCATAGATATGTAACTATACATTTAACCAGTAAGTACCAAGTGAGCCTAGTAACCTGGTTTTTATGAAAAACAAGGTTTTATGAAGATCCCAGAGCACAATCCAGAGCTTTTCCTCAGGTTCGAAATATTAAACACTTCGTAACAAGTGTAATTAATTGTGAAACCTTTTTTTCCCATTGGCGCTGGGCAAGAATTAAATGTGATACACTTGTTCATTGTAATGTTCTGCCCAGCCTTATTTTTCTCTTTCTGGAGAACTCCTATCTATCCTTCAAATCCCCAAATGAATCACCATCTCTGCAAAGCTTTCTCTTTTTCAATTTGTTACTCTCTACCTGAATTTGCACTAACCTGTCTCATTGTGTTGCTGCACTGTATTGTCATTTCTTGGTAAGTCTGTCCCTCTCACGAGATTAAAAGATGCCACAAGTCAAGGTGTGGCATCCTAGCCAGTTCCTGGCATGGTGCATGTGATAGCAGGAAGGAATCTGAATCCTCAAATTCTACTGGACAGATTCTAATTCACAGGATGGACCCAAGTGAAACTTTTTGTGTGACTTTGTTATTAACATGTGACATCATCAATAAGCTATCATATCCTATTTTACTGTTTTATACCAAATGAATATGTTTGGTGCTGGTGCTCCCAAATTCTTCCTTTTCTGTGAGCCTGTTGTCTGTATGTGAGTTCAGCTTTAAGAGTAAGACCTTCAGTATTTATTTTGAAGCAGTTTTAATCTAATAAGATCTATGGTTTGGAGTCATGTATTGTGCTAAGTGCTTTACATTCACTTTCACATTTCTTTCCTTCACATTCACAGTCTTCATTATAAGTCTAAGAAGTAAATATTGTTTACCCCAAGGCCGATGTAAAAGGCTTCACCTGGACTCAATGGTTAATGTGCCATTAACCATTTCAACTAATAAGTACTCAAAACACAGACCATTTAGTATTGCCTCCACTCAACCTCTCTTTCACAAATTATTAAACATCTAATGCCCATATTGTGTAAAAGAGTGGAAACAAATAACAGTTGTTAAGAAATAAGTCCAGGGATGCTGGAATGGCTCAGCAGGTGGAGCTCTTGCCCTGCAGCCCTGGAGTGTGAGGATTGAATCCTGGTCCCGGTTCGTGCGAACCCATGAGGGAGGTCCCTGGCCCAGTTCCTGCCCTGTGTGGCCTTGTGCCCACCTGTGGAATGAAACTATGTCGAAAACTGATAAACTGATGATGTACAACTATGGAGACAACTCTGGGCTTTCTCTCTCTCTCTCTCTCTCTTGCTCGCTCTCTCTTGCTCTCGCTCTCGCTCTCTTGCACTCTCTCTGTGTCAAAAACAATAAAATGAATCTTAAAAAAAAAAAAGGAAGGAAATAAGCCCAGTTTCAAACCATTACCCCTTCCAACACCTCTGCTATATGATTACAAATCTTAAAATGAGATGGTTTCTTTGTTTGTTTATCTTGTTCATTTGTTGCTTTCAGTTTATATCCCACATATGAGTGAAGTCATATGGTTCCTGACATTTTCTATTTGACTTATTTTGTTTAGCCTGATAAGCTCACGATCCATCTATGTTGTCATAGGCACAGACAATAGTTTAGTTAGTGGCTACCAGAGGTTAAGGGGGAAAGGGGTTATAGAGGACGGGAGAGGGCCAAATATATGGTGAGGAAAGGAGATCTGACTTTGGGTGCTGAGTACAAAATGCAATGTATAGATGATGTGTTATAAAATTGTACACTTGGTAACCTATATAATTTTACTAACCAATATCACCCCAATAAATTTAATTTAGAAAAAAGAAAATGAGATGGACATCTCCTTCTGGTTGTGGTAAAATTAGAGGAGCAAGTCTACAATCTACATCCCTCCCTGATTGGGGTCAGTGTCCTTAGTAATGCCCAGTACGCTGCCTCCCAAGTTGGCAGTTTGCTTGGTTTGCCCCTAATAACAGAAGACAGGTATCCCATCATGGATGTGCCAGGCCTCTGTTGCAGAGGTTCTGATGGGAAGATATAAGAGCCCATAATAGTTTGTATGTGTTAGCATATGGTAGAATAGAAGTGAAGTAAGTAACTGAATGACTACACATGAATCCACGTCTTTAAACTCCACATGTCAGAGTTCCACTAAAATGTGTCTTCCTTCAAAATCATAGCATGTTACTTGTAAGAAATGGCTAATCTGATAGGGTGCTTTACTATAAAGGATCTAAACATACATTAATAAGGAAGTAACCAGCCTTTATTAAAAAGGGGCACAGAGATTCTATGGCTGTAGGATTCCAGACTCTGACTTGATCCTCTACTTCCACTACCCACAGGCAAAACACAGGCCATGTGGAAATGGCTTTTTATGTCGTTCCTCACTGCTAGCGAGTGGGTTCACCCAGGGCTGAGAAGCCTCGAGGTAGAATCACCCTTGGAGAGAGTTGTCCTGTTAGGCAATGTTTCTCAGTTCTTTTTGCATAGTGAATTTGCTGCAGAGTAAAAAATAAATAAATAAAACCAAAACAAACAGATGGCTTTGTGCCTCCCCAGAATAAGTAAATCAGAATCTCTGTGGAGGTAAGTGGAGATGAAGCATTTCATATATTTTTTACAACCTTTCTTTCTTCTTTTTAATAATTCAATTACAGTTGACATTCAATATTATATTTGTTTCAGCATAGTGGTTCAACATTTATGTAACTTAAGAAGTAACCTTCCCCAATAACTCTAATACCTACCTGACACTGTACATAGTTATTACAATATCATTGACTATATTTCCTGTGCTGTATTTTACATCCTAGTGACTATTTTGTAACTAACAATTTGTACTTCTTAATCCCATCACCTTTTTCACCCTGTCCCCAATGCCCCTTGATCTAGCAAGAATCAGCTGATTCTCTATATCTGAGTTTGTTTCTCTTTTCTTTGTTCATTTATTTTGTGTGTCAGATTCCACATATAAGTGAGGTCATGTGGTATTTGTCTTTCTCTGTCTGACTTGTTTCACTTAGCATAATGGCCTCTAGGTTCATCCATACTGTCATAAATAATGATTTCCTTCTTTTTTATGGTGGAGTTACAGTCCACTGTATATATGTACCACATCTTTTTTTATCCAGTTGTCTCTTGATGGGCATTTAGGTTGTCTCCTTATCTTGTCCGTTGTAAATAGTGCTGCAATAAATATAAAAATGCATTATCTTTTTGAATTAGTGTTTTGGATCTACTTGGATACATACCCAGAAGTCGGATTACTGGGTCATAAGGTAATTCTATTTTAAACCTTTTGAGGAACCTCCATAGTGTTAGCAGTTGCTTTATTTCCGTTCACCCTTATAGCCTGTTGAAATGAGTTTGCTCATTGCGGATGCTCTTTTTATTTTAATCTGTTCATCTGGATAGGATGCACTCTTCCTTCAGCCTGCGTCCCTTCAGCCGTGCAGATCTCACTGCTCACATTCCCAATCATTTCCTCTCTTCCCTCTCTCTCAAGCAGCCATGAGGTTTCCACCCGATTCTGAGCAGTCCCTTGGATACCAGCTCCACACCTTCAATTTTTCCTCCACATATTTCAGTCTTGCACTTCCACCTATGTGCCAGTTACCCCAAAAGTCATCTCATGGCCAAGCATCAGGGATTTTGTTTCCCTGGAAGAAATAGAAAGAGTAACAGACATCAGAGTTGGGAGATACCTGTTCAGGTCCCTGTTCCACATTTTACTAGCTGGGTGTCCTTGAGATATTGCTTAATTTTCCTGAGCCTATGCCCTTGTTAGTGAACTGTATCTTTAAAGTAGATCATAGGGGAAGCCGGGATGGCTCAGTGGGTTAAGCGCTCACTTTGCAGCCCCGAGGACCGAGGATCGAATCCCGGCCCTGGCCTGTGTGGACCCATATGCTGAGCTGGAGAGCTCCCCCAGTTCAGTTCTCACCGGGGTAAGACCCCAGCCCAGTTCCTGCCCTGTGCAGCCCCGCGCCCACCTGTGGAATGAAACTATGTGGAAAAACCAATGATGTGCAACTATGGAGACTGTTCTGGGCCCTCCTTCTTCTCTCTGTCTCTGACTGTATCTCTCTCTCTCTCTCTCTCTCTCTCTGTCAAAAACAATAAATAAATCTTTAAAAAATAAAAAATAATAAATAAAATAGATCATAATACCTGTTTTGGAGATATTAATAGATGTGCATGTTCCCTGGCACATGGCCTGATTCATAGTAGGCTCTGCACCAGGGGTGTCCAACTTTTTGGCTTCCCTGGGCCACATCGGAAGAAGAATCGTCTTGGGCCACACATAAAACACAGTAACACTAATGAAAGCTAAGGAGCTAAAACAATAATCACAAAAATTTTCATAATGCTTTAAGAAAACTTACAAGTTTGTGTGGGGCCACATTCAAAGCCATCTGTGCCACATGCAGCCAGCAGGCCACAGGTTAGACAAGCTTGTTCTGGGCTCTTTATTTACGTGTTTTTTTTTGGGGGGGGGGGGGGGTGGTTAATCTCCTTCCCATCTCTTTCATCCAGTTCTGAGTCGTCATAACTAACAACTACAACAACTGTTGTTGAGGTGTTGCAAACCACTAACATTTGTCTAGTGGTCCACATACTTCTGCACAGGATCTTAGAATTTAATATAAATATACAGGCATGCAGACCTACGTTTTAAGGTGTCTCGTCAGTAGAAACTGTTTCTCTCCTGGGCAGCGTGGACAATGGAACTCTGGGAGATTAAGGGAACTGGTGGGATTTTAGTTAAAAGCAATTTTAGATTTATTAGCTGAGAAATACTGCTAGTGTTCCTGCGTTCTCTGATAGTGCCTGCTTTTGTTACTACCAATCAGCAAATAAACCAGGCTCTACTGAGAGATACCTCATTATTTTCTTTACTTTTTCTCTGTGACCATGTTTCTGGCTGTGCTTACGGGGAGGTTTTTATAATTGGGTTCAAGCAGCTCAGTAAACATACTCATCCTCATGTGTACACAAACCTATTCTCTAAATAATCAGCGTGGCTCTTAGATGAATGTACGGATACGAGATGTACTGATACTGAAGAACTTAAATTCCCCATAATTATTTTTTTATACCTCATTCTCTGGAGAGCAAAAGCTAAACTATTCACATGTTGATAAAATTTTAGCTTGTAATCTTCAGTGCTAAAAAGCATATGTGCCAGCCATGCCATACGCATAGAAGTAAGACTTTTTTTTCTAAAAGAGATAGTGTTAATAAGGGACTTCTTTGGAGAGATGATGAAACTCCAGGTCCCGAGTTCAGCTCTGCTTCCTGGGGGGTGAATCTTGACAGAGACTGAGCACAGGATGTCTCCCCGGAATCCAGACTCATTCTTAAATTGGAGAAGCTGTATATCACTGCATCAAATGGAGGTGGGAGAAATGATGGCATAAGATGTGTGCAGGCAGCTGAGAGCATGAGAGATTGTCTTTTTAAAATTCTTTGCCCCAGGGTTTTCTTAAACATAAAAAGACAAACAAAATAGAGAAACAAATATCAACATGCATTTATTGAATGTTCACTGCATCCACTAAAGAGGATAAAACCTACAAGTAATGCACATTTTTATGTCTCAGCTTGAGCTATAATATAAAATGAAAATGAGGAACAAGGTCCAATTCAAAAATCCATGTTAAGAATTTAACGTAGTGGTGGTAGCACTTAAATGCTTCATAAATGTAGGTTCCTCTTATGAGATTACCGTACTCTTGCTTGTAACACAGTTCCAAATCATTTTATAATATAGTTGTTCTGCCCCTAACCCTCCCCAACCCAGCATGAATAAGTATGGAAAAAAGCTGGGGAACTGAGTGACCACTGAAAAGGTGACATAGAAGGGGGAAAATGTGAAAACTCTCTATAATATGTGGACACATGTGCTGAAAGTGTCATAGTAATTTCTGGATATTGAACATAAAGGGGAATAATCCACTTTCCTATGAGTAGACAATACTGTAATGTATCCATTACAATAATAGATGTTTATAATGAATGATCATAGTTAGCAAATCTATATTAATTAATTAATGATAGCTACTGTTATGTATAAGGGCTGTAATAGCTGATATATATATACATACATACATACATATATATATATATATGCATGTGTGTGTATATATATCTATATATAAAATCATCTTTAATTCTCACATGAACACTTCTGAGTATGTATTAACACTTTATGTATAAAGAAATTGAGGATCATAGTTGTTAAGGAACTTGTTCAAGACTTTAAAAGGTGTCACTAGGAAAATTTTAAACTACCTAGAAAATCCAATCATTGGCCACCCTCTTTTATTATATTCCAAAACAAAATAAGTTCTGAAATATTAAACCAAATATTCAAACTAATTATATACAAAAATTTAAGAGGAGAGGGTGATTAGGTTGCTTCCTCAGATTGCAATTCATCAAGACAATAAGGCTTGGACTGATAAAGAGAAAGGACATGTGAGATAAGCAAATCTTTGTGGATAATGGCACCCAGGTGGGAATCTGGGATTCATGTGGGTGGGGACTTGGACTTGTACAAATTTGAAACCTGCTAATAAAGCCTCTTCATGAATGAATGAATGAATGTCCTTATTTACATTTTTATACCAAGATGCATGCTGGGTATTGTGGTACTTCAGTAGACCTATGCATCCAGTGAGTTGTTCTCTTGACCATGCTTTTGTGTTTACAAATATCCTGATAAAGTTTGCTTCTCCTCTTTCTTTCTTTGTCTCCTCTCCATGAGTATGGGTTTGCTCCAGATGCTGGCTGAATGACACGCTAATCGTGAATCCCACAGTCACTGTGCTGTAATGGCATTTTATTTATTTATTTTAAAAGATTTATTTTATTGTTTTGACAGAATGTGAGAGAGACAGAGAGAAGGGGGGGCAGAATAGTCTTCATAGTTATACATCTTTAGTTTTTTACATAGTTTCATTCACACAGGTGGATATGGGGCCTCACTATGCAGAACTGAACTGGGGGCCTCCCTGATAGGAGGGGAAAACCTTCAGCTGCATTACCAGTTGTGCCACAGTTCAGCATGCGGGTTTACACGGGCTGGGTCCTAGATTCAATCCCCAGGCCTCACGGTTGCAAGGCAAGGGCTCAACCTGTTGAAATATCATAGCATCCCTATTTTTTATTTTTTTATTACATGCTAAATTTATTGGAGGTGATATTAGTTAGTAAAAATTGCATAGGTTTCAGGTGCACAATTCTACATTACATTGTCTATGTATTGCATTATGTGCTCACCACCCAGAGTCAGTTCTGTTTCCATCACCATATATTTGTGTCCCCTCTTTCCTCCCCCACCCCTTCCCCACTTACCCACAGGTAACCACTAAACTATTGACTGTGTCCATGAGTTTTTGTTTTTTTGTTACTTTCAGTTTTATATTCCACTTATAAGTGAGGTCAGATGGTTCTTACTTCCATTTCCGACAACATGGCTGGACGTTTGACATCATCATATTAAGCGAGATAAGTCAGACTGAAAAGATATAATGATATTTTATTAAGTGCTGTTCCTTCCTTCGTATTTGTGTCTGAGAGAAAATTCTATTTCTGAGGTTTTATGTCTGCTGTGGCTTCTGTCAAGTCCGTTTGTGAGTCAGTGACCTGGGAGCTTGCCTATGCGCCTCAGAGGCTATTAGCAAGGCTTAGACAATACAAGAAATACAGGTTTCAATGACCATTATCAGAGATGGGAGACCTGATCAAAGATATCAAATTGCCCAGTCACTTACACCAATTTTTTTCTCTTAATAAAATCTACTGAGAATGAAATTGATATGGAAAAAATAAAAGCAACAATATAGTAAATAAACATAGACATCAATTTAAAACAGAAAGCATAGTATGATACTACTTTTGGGGGAAACATATATTTTAAAAAGTCTGAGTGGTTCCAAAATATTAAAAATTGCTATCTACAAGAAAGAGGTATGTGAGTATTTTTCCTCTTTACTTATCTGAATTTTCTAATTTTTCTCCCATGAATGAAGTACTTACAATAACAATGGTAATGATAGCCAATTTTTATTAAGTACTCACTATAGTGAACTAACTATGCCTTCTGCTCTGAAGTCAGACCACATGGGTTTGATCCTGGGTTTCCCCGTTTATTAGCTGTGTTAAGAAGTAGGCTCGGTATCTCACATGTATTGTCTCACACATTTCTATGGGTAGATACAACTATAAAACCCAATTTTATATGTATGTAAACTAAAGCTTATAGAGCTTAACATACTTGGCCATGTTCATATGACATGTACATATTTAAAACAGTAGAATAAAGGTGAAAGAAAATTATCCTGATAAAGAATGTCACACTCAGGGATGCTGGGATAGTTCAACAGGTTGAGTGCTTGCCTTGCAACCACGAGGTCCAGGGATTGAATCCCAGTCCCAGCCCATGCATAACCCACATGCTGAACTGCGGTACAACTGGTAACTGCTGGGATGGCATTGAAGGTTCTTGCTTTCCATGAGGGAGGCCCCCAGTTCTGTTCAGCCCTGCACTGCTCCACATCCACCTAAGTGGAATGAAACTATGTGAAGAAAACAAATGATGTGCAACTATGGAGACTGTGCTGTGCCCTCCTTCCTTCTCTCTCTTACTTTCTCGCATAAACAATAAATCTTTAAAAAAAAAGTCAGACTCAATCATATGTGTATATGCATATATGTATATATGTATGTGTGTGTGAGGGCTATCTGGAAAACATCCAGCCATTGTCATTATAACAAGAATGGTTGCATGGATGAATACTTCTGGATAACCATCTTATGTGATATGTGAGTATATGTGGAGAAGGAGAGGGAGGGTGGGGAGATGCTTGTTTTCCCTTGGATTGAGTTTGGAAATTGAGAGATATGAGGATAAGGTCGAGAACAGTTAATTCATGGATACTCGGTTACACTTCTCAGCAAATTCATCCAGCTCCCCTTCTCCTTTTCCCCTCTTGCTGCAGTCATTCATGCTTAGCGTCTATCCAATCTCCCACAAAGGCTACATAGCCATAGGCTTGCTTCAGGGTGAGAAAACTGGCTGTCTTCCTAGATTTGGCTCCTGGCATGCTATGCTGATTATTTAATGTGGTTGCTGACTCAGTGCTTAGCACTAGGGATTATGGGCCACCAATAGGAGAGGCCTTATGAGAGCCACAAAAATGGGCCAAAAATCTGAAGCCAGGAGAGGAAGTTGATCCATATAACTATTGTGGGGCTCAGTGGTCTTGCTAAGAAGAATCTAGAAGGGCAAAGTGTGTCTAAGTAAGGGAGCAAACTTTATGAGTTGCTGGTTACTACCTGGGTAGGCACTATTTCGTGGCATGACAAGCAGACATGGAGTAAGAGGAGGGTTGAAAATGGTTGGGAGAAACTATTGAATCAAGTACAATAGACACTAGACTTGCAGTAGAAGATTGGGGAATAGGGAGAGATGGAACTAAATAAATCAAATCATTCTTCATCAAGAGACTGTAACAGCTGTCCTCCAATTGCTATAGCATTTAATCACAGAAATAACCTTCATCTTATCTTTTAAATATCTCCCAAAGTTTATGTTGTATTATGTGACATTATCAGCTAGGCAAACGAAGGATGTGCTTAGGGAACTAGAAAAGTATGGGCACCAAAAATTGAGAAAAGGTCCTATTGGGAAATATGCCCAAACTTACCACAATCAGAGAAGTCTAGAGAGAAGCATTTTAATTTCAGCATAAATATGAATAACATTAATTAAGAGAGTAAAAATTGCTTTTTAATTATATTGATGGGACTAGTAATCTTTGCAGGGCTCAGTGTTATTAAATGTCTTAATTCAGCCCTTGCAAACAGGCTTCTTTATCGTCATGGTCATCACTATTTTCCTCCTTCTTTATCACCACCCTCACCACCAAGAACCCTAAAATTTGATCCCTTGCAATGTGCCAGATAGGCACAGTGCTAAGTGCATTGTAAGCATTATCTCATTTAATACTCAAAACAACTTTGAGAGATAAGTACCGTCCTCATATCAGAGGTGAGATGACTGAGGCTGGGAGATGTTAAGTGGCTTGTCGGAGAAATCATAGCTATTAGATGGTGGACGTCCAATTTAACCCATTTCCCACTTAGAAAAAAAAAAACAGCTCACTGCCACATTCATTTAATTTTATGTAAACATGCTCTTTAAGGCTGAAGCAAATCAGACTGGTTTTCAATGTGAAAATAAAATATAAAAACTGTTCTTGGAGTTATTTCTAAACAGCACTTGTCTCTACTACCTACTGTGTACAATCATCAGTATTTAATACTTTTTTCATGTGTAGGAATGCTGTGTTTTCTAGGATTTGACATTTTTAGTAATCAAGACTTACTATATTTTGTAAATGGAAATACCACTACTAAAAACAGAAATATGATGATGTAATTTAATTTGTTTCCAAAAAATATCGATATACTAGAGCAATGAGAAGATAATAATAAAAATAAGATATTTCAAGCAAACTTTGGGGGTAAGATTAAGATTTTAATCTGACAGTTATCTTGGGGTAAACATGTAGTCGCAAGCACCGGTAGTGAATGTTCTCAGAGCCAACAAGAAATGGATGAAATTCATTTCTTTTTTCTGAGCTTTTAAATACTCTGTAAGTCAAAGATCATGTAATGAACACTGTATGAAGTTAGAAATGGCAGGCAAAACCCAGATTTAAAGGATTTGAAAAAGTTGGAAAAACTAAATCTTCAGCATACCATATTTCTTTAGAAGGGTCATGTGGGCGTGGATGGTTGGCCCAGAATTCCTTCGATATCCGTCACTTAAGCCAGCCTCTTACTCAACAAGTGTTTCAGCAACTCCCACCTGCGGCATGTCGTTATTATCAACATAAGAAAAGTCAGGGTTTCTTTGTTTTTATTTTTAAATTTTATCCAAGCAGCACAATTTTGCAACCCCATTGTAGTGGCCAGCAATGGTATTAACATCTTTGTGTTATTTTTGAAGCCACATTGAAACTGTTGTACATCTTTACCTCCTTTCTTCTTTTCCTTCTTTCCTTTTTTCTTTCTTTTTTCTCTCTTCCTTACTTGCCTTTTTTGCTTTACTCTTTCTTTTTTGTAGTAAAGGACTTCACTTAGAATAAGTCAATGACTTGATTATGGGCATCAGTTTTGAATAATAAGGAAACACGTTTTGGGGTGTATATTTTCACTATTTGCATTTTGAGGTGTGTGTGTATGTTTGCAGCTATATGCATTTCAGATGTAAATTAATTTAACACATTCTGATTTTACTTGACAAGTTAATCAAGAGTGGGGCATATTTTATTATACTTTCATGTATACTAGCTTTCTCAATTGAAATGTCACTTAGTCGGGGAAGCTATCCCTAAAACCTCCCTTAAATACTCTCATAGCCTCTAAACTTCTCCTTTATCCCCATTATCAAAGTTGTAATTAAATGATTGTGTCTAGTTATTTGTTCAAGGACTTCACCATTAGTCTGAAATCAATCCCAGGGCAGGGATAATGTCTTGCTTATACATTGCTGTAACTGAATATCAGGCATAATGCTGGATTATAGTGGACATGCAATTAATATTGATTGAATAAATGAATAAAATCATCCATCCCTAATTATTTTCTATATTTGCTTCTTAATGTTGTGGACAAATAGGTTTCAACTATTTCAGTATATTGCTGGCTTTGAAAATTGAAAATGTCAACAGGTAACAATATGCTTGAGAGGTAATGGAGACTGAGAAAACTACGTCATGTGTCACATCTCTCTGGTAAATTAACACCCTCTGTATCTGCTCATGGGTAAGAATAGCAATTAAGTCCTGGACGGAAGAACTAGCAAAATGCACAGTGTCCCCTCAGACCTCCTTACCTCCATAGTCACTAACGTGGGTTAGACCTTAAAATTCTACAGATTCTGAGCATTGTTTGCATAGAAGTCAAACATTTCAGAATTTGAACAACAAACACTTTCCTCTACCCTGACTTTGTGTGAGATTCCAGGAGACTAAAACATAAGAGTGGCATAATCTTAAGGAAGGAGGCTATGAGAGTCATTTCCAGCTTAAATATTGATCCAATGAGGTCCCAGAGTCTGTTGCTCTGGGAAACTGTTTAACATTTGGGTATTGGGGGGTATGGCAGCCTTCATGACATAAGGAAGTATCCTAAATGTAGGCAGATCCTATAGTTTGGTAGCAGATACGGTTGGACATCACCTTCATCTCTGCCCTCACCCCAAGCCCCAACTCATACATGCTCACATACACAACTAAGCTACATTTCTCTGAACCCCACCAATCTTCTTAAAATTGTCATTGTTTTTGTTACCATAATATCCTCAGGCACTAGTAAGCTTTAAATGTTTTGTCTAAGACTTCATAAGCTTAGAATAAGGTAATTCCCAGTACATGTGATATTATGAGGATTAGAAATCTAAGCACTTAAGGCTCATAGAACTGACTTTCAGAGAATTGAAATGTAAAGCTAAGCATTATGGATTTTAATGTTAAGATAACGGTGGTATCATTTATATTTGTTTAAAAACAAGTCTATTTTATTATAAATGTGTGCCTATCTAGGTTTCTTCATTCTCACTTAAAGAGTTTGGCTTTAAGAAATTAAGTGGGGGAAACCAGGATGGCTCAGTGGGTTGAGTGCTTTCTTTGCAGCCCTGGGGACCTGGCCCATGCCCATGCAGACCCACATTCTGAACTCAGGTGTGCTTCCCATGTGGGAGGCCCCCAGTTTGGTTCTCACCCCCCAATTTGGCCCCTGGCTCGAGGGGCATGCCTCCCATGTGGAAGACCCCCAGCCCAGTTCCTGTTCTGAGTGGCCCCCGCCCACTTGTGTGGAAGGAAACCATGTCCAAAACTAATGACACCCAATTATGGAGCCTGCTCTGGGCCTTCCCCCTTCTCTCTTAATCTCTCTGTCAAAAAACAGTGGAATGAATCTTAAAAAAAATAAGAGAAAAAAAAAAAAAGGACAGAAAAAAGCCACCTAGAAGATTGGATAAAAAGGGTCAGTAAATTCCCTCATTGTCCTCTAGAGTGGCTACACATTACCTGCACAAAGAAGGAAGGTGATATTGTCTGCATGGGAAATTGTAAGAATAAGAAAGGAGATACATCAGATAATTGATTTAATACTTTACTTGCGGATGAATATTTAGGAAATTACATTCAAAGTGATGTACAATTTCTGCTGCACAAATTGCCCCAGAAGTACATATTCCAAGAAAATATAAATACCATTTCTGCAGAACAGATTTTATTGTTAACAGCATACTAATAAATTTGCATGAGGTAAATTTTCCCAAGTGTATTTTCAGTGTCAGTACCTAGGCTCTAAGCTGGGAGTCTGGTCCCAACATCAGTAGTTCAGAACTCAACCCAGATGATTTGCACATCATGGCTACTTTGGGGGCTTAGGAGTGAGATGTAGAGTAAAGAAGATTTGCTTGAAAGGTCTCACAGCAGGCACTTTGGCATTTAAATGTACAATACCACATTTCATTTAGCCTAGCTGGCCTCAGTGAATATTCACTGTCAGGTGGCAAAAAACTCCAGCCCAGTATAGCTGATAACTCTTCTCTGCTTGGACTTCCTACGAACACAGGTTTATAGAATTAGAACTTGTGTTGTTTTCCCAAAGCCCCCACAGCTTGACTCAGAGTTTAACATTTACAATCCTTATATTCATATCAGCTAAAGGAAGACAGAAAGCAACATGGTAGAGTAAAAAACGTAAGTTGGAATCAGACTGACCTGGATTTGAATCATGACTTTGATATTTAATAGCTGCATGACCTTGAGCAATTATTTAACGTCTCTAAACCTCATGTATTTTCTTTTCGTGTAGAAATGGGAATAATAACATTTTGCCTTTCAGGGCTGTTGAAAGAATTACCTCCATTCTGTATATTTCTTTGCACATTTGTAGCAGATAATCAATAAATGGTAAATGCAGCTGCTGTGATAAAGCTGATCTACAGTCAGAGGCTAGGGGGCTTACATAAGTCGAATCTCTTCCTTGTGGCTGGCTGCAAGAGACTACAGATGCTCCTGCACTTGTATGAGAAAATATAATTAAGACACACACTTTATTTTTATTCCAGTCGTTCAATTTAGGAATACATTTCCTTCAGACTTCCCAAAATCTTGATTAATCCTGTCCTTGGAATCATAAAAAGGAACAGAGAAGACAAATGCAAATTATTTTGTTAACACCATAGTTAAAACCTTAAATTCTAGGTTTACTAAGTGTTGCTTATCTTTTACCCATTTTTTTAATGGAAAAGGGTGTGACAATATGTTGTGTGTTCATCTTAGAAAGGAAGTGTGCTCAGTGAGAGAACAGGATTGAATTGTGGAAAGATTTTGGATTAACCACTGAGCTTTGAATTTTAATTCCAATAATATCACTTATTAACTGTCTAATCCTAGAAACATTATTTCACAACCATAAATTTCAGTTTGCCCTATCTTCCATATGGGAAGATAGGATCAAGGATATAACAGTATTTTCTAAAATAAAAATCTAATATAAAAATTAAATGCTATTTTGTGGAGCTTGTTACACACAGGCTTCAGAATTACATGAAGCTTGATTTTATTCTTGATTTCAATTTTTACTAATGCTATGACCATGGAAAATTATAGAATATTTATATGCCAATATATGTATCTTAAATTGACATCTCATGGTTTATAACAGGGGTGGCCAACAAGTCGATCGCAGTCGACCGGTCGATTGTGAGGCCAATTTTGGTCGATCATGGATCGCTTGCAATGTCTGGGGTGGAATTCGCGAGGCCAATTTTGGTCCATCGTCGATTGCTCGCAATGTCTGGGGTGGAATTCCATGTACCATGGACCTTAAAGCGATTGTAGAAGACAAAACTTTCTAGCAATAGTTTAATGCATTCTGGGAATTTGCCAAGGTCATAAATTCCTAGAATTCTGACAGCCTGACACTGTGATCTCCGCCCACCCAGACAATACATTTTGACTTATGTGTTACACTTGTCACCAGACGCAACGCGTGAACGCAACAGTTACGACTCGACTCATCGAAGAACATGGTCAGTTAGCTTGAATATTTGGTAATGTCATATGGTAGCTTCTTTTCTTTTGTATTAACAGTATTTTTATCAATCAATATTATTTATACTCGGTGATCATGTTGAGTTTCCATTTTTCTTCTGTTTAAAATGTAAGTACCTTTTCTTTGTTTTAAATTAAATTGCTTTTCTTACCTATCTATTTACTTGATAAGTGAGCATTCTCGGCAACAGATCTCTAAACTGCGGTCATTACACTGAGAGAAAAATAAGGGACAGTATTACAAATATATTAGGAATAACAATAATTCTATTTA
>PVKE010031242.1:0-19154 GCA_004027555.1 Craseonycteris thonglongyai
ACTACAGGTTAACTCGTGCTCACAGAGTAACGGAAAATGCGTTTGGGCTATTGAGTCAAATTTTTCGAGTATTCTACTCTCCCGTTGCTGTCACACCTGAAACATGTGAACAACTTGTAATTGCAGCAAGTGCAGCTTGTGTAATGTTAAAAACAACAAAATATAAACCTGATGTGATTCATCTGTCTTCTGCACAACAACAGAAATCACACTAGCAATGATAGAGGATTCTTTAATTTTCATGGGTACTCTGTGCATTTGATGACTAAAGTTTATTATTATAATTTAATTCTGTCACATGTTTTTTTCCTTTTTGTTTCATATAAATTATAATTTTATTATAATATCATGTTATTCTACACTGAATAAAAATGTAATAAATGACTGATAGAGATTTTCTATGGTATTTAATTTATATAATTACCTTTGTTATGCACTCTAATAAAATACTTAAACTTCAAAACAAATAATTGTGAATACCATTTAAAAATTGTTGTTTTTTTGTTATAAAAACATCCTATGCCTCTTATAGACATAAAAATAATCGATACCTCTATCTCACTCGATGGGTTGGCACGCGAGTCGAGCAAGTATACTCTTATTTCATAAACTTTGGCACTCAATCGCCAAAAGGTTCGCCACCCCTGTCCCAGGTTAACACCAGCAACTGGATTCCTTCCATTCATTATTATTTGTCTGGACACTTCCATATTCTTTTCTTCTAATACAGAGCTTCATGATTCTAACTACACACCAGAATTATCTGAGGGGAGCTTTTAAAAAATATGTCAGGCTCCAGCCTATGTGGTTTCTGAAAATTGGCCTGGGATGGAGCTTAGGCAATTCTTTTTTTTTTTCTTTTTTTTTAATTGTTGAATTTATTAGGGTAGAGGATGCTGGAATAGCTCAACAGGTTCAGTGCTTGCCTTGCAACCGTGAGGTTCAAGGATTGAATACTAGCCCCAGCCCATGTTAACTCATATGTTGAACTGAGGCATGCCTCCCACGTGGAAGGCCCCTTTTCTGTTCCTGCCCCAACACAGCCCCCACATCCACCTGTGTGGAATGAAACTATATCGAAACTAATGGTGTACAACTATGGAGACTGCTCTGGGCCCTCCACCTTCTCTCTCTCTCAAATAATAAAATAAATCTTTAAAAGATTTATTAGGGTGACATTGGTTAGTAAAAATTACATATATTCCAGGTGTACATCTCTACAGTACTTTGCCTGTGTGTTACATTGTGTGCTCACCACCCAGAGTTAGCTTTCTTTCCATCACCATATATTCAGCTCCCCATCCCTCCTCTACTACCCACCTCCCCCCACCACCCTCAGGCAACCACCAAACTATTGACTGTGTCCACGAGGTTTTGTTTCTTTGTTGCTTTCAGTTTTATATTCCACAGATGAGTGAAGTCATGTGGTTCTTAGCTTTTTCCATCTGGCTTATTTTGCTCAGCATGATGATCTCAAGTTCCATCCATGTGGCAGTATTTCATCTTTTCTTATAGCTGAGTAATATTCCATTGTATATATGTACCAAAGCTTTTTTATCTAGTCATCTATCAAAGGGTACTCTGGTTGCTTCTGTGACTTGGCCACTGTGACCAGTGCTGCAATGAACATTGGAGTACATACGTTTTTACGAAGTAAGGTTTTCAAGTTTTTTGGGGTAGATACCCAGAAGTGGGGATTGCCGGGTCATATGGTAGTTCCATTCCTAATTTTCTGAGGAATTTTCATGCTGTGTTCCATAGCAGTTGTAACAATTTGCATTCTCACCAGCATTGTATGAGTTCCTTTTTCTCCACAGCCTCTCTAGCTCTTATTCCTTGTTTTGTTGATTATAGCCATTGTAACAGGTGGGAGGCAGTATCTCATTATGATTTTGACTTGCATTCCCCTAATAGCTAATAAAGTTGAGCAGTTTTTCATATGTTTGTTGGCCATTTCTATATCTTCGTGGGTGAAGTGTCTGTTTAGGTCTTCTGCCCATTTTTTAATTGGATTGCTTGTTTTTTTGTTGAGTTGTACAGGTTCTTTATATATTTTAGATATTAGGCCCTTGTCAGAGGCCTTGTTTGCGAATATTTTCAACCAATTGGTTGGTTGCCACTTTGCTTTGTTGATGGTTTCTTTTGCTGTGCAGGAGCTTTTTAGTTTGATCAAGTCCCATTTATTTATTTTTGCTTTTACTTCTCTGGTCAGGCAACTGTTTTTAAAGTCCCCAGCTAATATCGATGTGCAGCCAGGATTGATAGATATACACTGCCGTCTTACTATTTCCTCTAATCTCTAACATCATTCCCTGTGATGGTTAATTTTTTGTATCAACCTGACTGGGGCATAAGCTGCCCAACATTTGGTCAGACATTATTCTTTGTTTGTGAGACTGTGTTTGTTTAATAGACTGAAAAAGCAGATTGCCCTCCCCAATGTGGGTGGGCCTCCAAGAATGTATTGAAGCCATAGAACAAAATGGGTAACCATCCCTCAAGTAAGACCTGCCTGCTCTTGCCTGGCTTTTTTATCTGGGACATTGGGGTTTTTTTCTCCCTGCTTTTAGACTCAGCTGAAACATGGTCTCCTTGGATTTCAAGCCTGCTGGCTTTTGGACTAAAACTAAACCATTGGCTCTTCTGGGTATCCAGCTCGCCAGCTGCAGATCTTGGGATTCCTCAACCTCCAAAACTGTGTGAAGCAATTCCTGTACATCATATTGGTTCTGTTTCTCTAAAGAACACTAACTAATATACTCTCCTTTAATTAAGACTTCTATAAGTATACACCTTTTCTGTCTCTGAGGTTTTGCATATTGTATGTCCCTAGATATATCACAAGGAAAACTTACAACATTGATAGAGGGCAGATGTGGCTTAGCCACAGGAAGCTCACATTCCTGCCCCTCTGCTGCCCTTAGACAGCTCGGGCCTGACTCTTGGCCTTTATACCTGATCCTGTCCAGCAGAATCAGCTGTGATCACTGCCTTGCTACTAAGCCACAGCCTTCACTGAAGTGGTCCTGTCACAGGAAGAGCCGCTTCCTTGGGAGTAAAGGCTTCTTCTTCTTCTTCTTTTTTTTTTTTTTGTTGTTGTTTGTATTGTTTTTGACACAGAGAGAGATACAGAGACAGAGAGAGAACTGTACTGGGGGAACTCCCCAGTTCAGCACATGGGTCCGCACGGGCCGGGATTCGATCCTTGGTCCCCGGCGCTGCAAAGTGAGCGCTTAACCCACTGAGCCATCCTGGTTTCCCCCAAGGCTTCTTAAGATTAGATGCCCACAGTTAACTCACACTGTCCAGTCATCCTTCAGGTGGTCTGGGGTCAGTCTGCTCAGGGTGCTGGCCAGATAACCAAAGCCAAACTTGGGGGCTAGAGCCCAGCACCAAGTACATAGGTGATTACTCAAAGAGATATGAGAAGGATGAACCAAAGAAGGGTGCAAGCCAGTCCTAGAGGGCACTGAGGGCTGGTCCAGTGTCTTATGCCAGTCGAAGGGGCTAGCAGGGAGCCAGAGAAGAGGGCAACCAACGCCAAAGGGTCAGAAGCCCAGCCGAGGTAGCCAGAAGAGAGGGATGGGGTGGGGGGAGAGGGAGAAGATAAGTAAACCAGAAGTCTCCAGTGTTGCATATCTGTGAATCATTTTGTACTGGCCATTAGCCATATGGCCGTAAATGGATCAGCCTTGTTGAAAGGCCAGTGTAGGGGTGGCTAATTTTTCATTCAATTTATACAACCCTATCCATAGTCCTACTTTAATATGTGGCTCCATCCTGTCTTTTGAATATTTTATTTTATTCAGTAACACAAGTTCATGACTTGGTTAAAAAAGCCTTGGTTTACAACACCATAAGCCAGTTCCTCATAAATTTTCATCACACTGATAATATCTTTAAACATATGAAATGGCACTTTGGGATTCTTTATTGTTGAGTAAATTTTAATTCATTTCAGTGTCTTGTAAATAGCAGGCAGAGGAGTAATCTTGTTTTATCTTACTTTCTTTTTTTTTTTTTTGCTACATTTTTCTAAACTTTGAAAAACAATTGCTAAAAAACAAACAAAGCCACAGGAATTATTCCAGTTCAAGAGAATAAACAGATTTCATGGGATCAAAAGAAGTCACCAAAGTTCATCTAGCAGTGCTTTCATTACTATATTATACTGCCGTGTATGAAGATAGAGGCATCAGAATTTCCATTTCATGCTTAATTTTCAGATGGTTTTGCTATTCTCATTTTACCTAAAGTAAATAAATAAACCAACCAGAAATACATTTGAGGAAAATGGGAGATGCCCTGCATTTTGATCTTGGAGTTCTTCCAATTTCATATCAGCAAAAGAAAACCTCTTGCAGCCCCGCTTTTTAGTACCGTGGGTACGTGAGAACAAAATGTAAGCCATTCCTGTTCCATGTTTACTTGGCTCCAGGTGAATCAGAAGGCTGTCCAACGGCCTGGCGATATTGGCTGTGGAAACTGGATCGTTTCCTCAGTTCTCTACTTTGGTTAGCTAATGGCAATACAACAACACAACTGTAATACGTCCATTTATCTTTTGGGATGAAATTTCCAGAAGGAATTAGATTGATATATTTTCAGTCAAAGCTGTCTTTTCAGAAGGTTGGACAATAAAGGGTCATTGAAAGTAAAACAATGCCACCAACAAAACACTCTTTAGTAACAGATTGTTCTTTTGTTCATATAAGTGTATATTAGTCATGTCAGCACATCAGTACTGTGTGTATTCCATGTATTGAAAGAGGTGACAAATGGGTGTTTCTAGCCTGGATTTTCTCATTCTGGCCATCATAATTTTATCTTTTGTAATCACCTCATGTTCACCTAGTTCATATATTTATTTATAATAAAACCCAAAAGTTTTTTTTATTTTTAACTCAGAGTCTGTATAAAGACAACAAAGGGATTTTTGGAACTGATAAAAACACACCCTGTGATGAGTCAAGACCACAGACAATGTGCTATTCCCATGAACATCCAAAGACCATAATGAAGGTAAAGTGGGTTCAGCTATTAGTTGTCAGTTCTGTCTCACTAAGGACTTGACCCCCTTAGCCATGGCACTCTGGTCCAGTCAGAGTCCTTCCGATCACCACCTTTGCCCACTTCGTCTGGTTTGCACTTCTTGCTCCAGGGTCTTTCATAAGCTGCTCACACAGAACTTTTAGTTCTTGTTTCTTAAAGTCTAGTCCTTAAGAAACAAGTATTTGGGGAAGCTGGGATGGCTCAGCGGGTTAAGCGCTCACTTTGTAGCCTGGGGACCAAGGATCGAGTCCTGGCCCCAGCCTGTGCGGACCCATATGCTTAACTGGGGTGTGCCTCCCATTCAGGAGGCCCTAGTTCCATTCTCACTCCCCCAGTTTAGCCCCTGGCTCAAGGGGGATTGCCTCCCATGCAGGAGGCCCCTAGCCCAGATCCTGCTTTGAGCAGCCCTTGCCCACCTATGGAATGAAACCATGTCAAAAACTGATGAAGTACAACTATGGAGACTGCTCTGGGCCCTCCCCTTTCTCTCTCTCTCTCTCTCTCTCTCTCTCTCTCTCCCTCTCTCTCTCTCTCTCTCTCTCTCTGTGTCTCAGTCTCTCTCTCTCTCTCTGTCTCTCTCTCTCTGACAAAAACAACAAAATAAATCTTAAAAAAAAAAATAAAGAACCAAGTATTTAAAAGTCTGTCAGTAGGATTAGCATTCTTCTGAGTGCTGAGATGGGAAGTTAGAACCCCGTTGCAAGGGCAGAGTCATTAATCCCTTGAAGGAGAAGTGAATATGTATGGCTCAGTGTCAGGAACACCGACACCATAGGACATGTGCTGTGAAACACTTGAGACCCTCTCCCAGATCAGTAAGTCAGGCCGTGGCTGCTTGATCAGTTTTTGCCCCATTTGTGTGCTTCCTGCTTCTGTGTAGATGGCTAACCCACCAAGAGACTCCCATATGTATACCTGAGATCAAGGAACAAACTTTTACTGCCACCCAGGGTGGGTGTGGTATTGTTATGCCATCCACAAAGATGGCCCTAATTCAACTACTGCTAAGACCCTTTATTTTGTGAAGTTTGGACATTTCAAAAGGAAAGATTTCTGGATGTTTTAGATCTCTGCTAGATTTTTTTTTTTTTCTTTTAAAGATTTGTTTTTAGTGTATGTGTTTGTGTGTGTGAGAGAGAGACAAGTGAGAGGGCCCAGATTAGTCTCCATAGTTGTACATCATTAGTTGTGACATGGTTTCATTCCACAGGTGGATGTGGGGCTGCGCAGGGCGGGAACCAAATGGGGGCCTCTGCATGGAAGGCAAGAACCTTCACCACTGAGTCCTCTCAGCATTTACCAGTTGCACCACAGTTCAGCATATGTGGTTTGCATGAGTCAGGGCTGGGAATCAAGCCCCGGACCTCAATATTGCAAGGCAAGCATTCAACCACTGAGCTATCCCAGCATCTCTATGCTAGATTTCTTAGCCGCAGGAGAAAAGACAAGGGAAATTATCTTACCTCACTTCAGGTTAGTTTTTGTGTCATCCAGCCATGGTGACCTGTCATAAGTATTTACCTCTTTCATACTGTTATATTGTAGTATAACATGGTCTACCATGTTCTATTATGGTCTGCTAAGAGATAATTCTCAGTTGAATAGAATTATAGAATCACACAAATGAGACCAGGAAGGGATTCTGAAGATTGTTCAGGTTGTTGAATGTACCCAAACGCTCACTACACATGTGAGAAAAACATCAACTATGGTAATGCCACAGTTTGACTCAGAGTGCTTTAATTGTGCCTTCTGGTGTATAGCTCTCTTTAATACCTTAAAATGGAGGTCTGTGTCAGAGCCATGTGTTAACTCCTCTTGAGGCTGCATGTCCCCCTCCAGGCCCTCTCAGATCCTCTGAGTTCCAGGTTATCACGTAGCACAGCTGGTTTTCAGCCTTAATGTCCTTGGACCCTAAAGAAAGAGGGCTTGAAGCCTGCTATGAAGCCTCCTGTACCTCGATGTGGCCACTGCCACACCCCAAAGAACTACATCGAAGTGTTTGAGCATATTCTCTTGAGATACAGTGAGTCCTCATTTAACATCATTGATCGGTCCTTAGAAACCACAACTTTAAGCAAGAGGACATATAAGGAAACCCATTTTACTACAAGCTTATTGATTAAAAACAAGAGGTAAGTTCCTACAGCATATTTCTAGTCACAAAAAACATTACCAAACTTCTAAATAAAGACCCCAAACACTTCTAATATTAAACATCGAAATAAACATGAGCTATACATACATTCAAGGAAGGTTAATAAAAAACAATTACGATCATTATTTTCCACTTATTCCATTCAGGGCTGCAGGTGGCTGGAGCCTCTTCTGGCAGCTCAGGGCGTGAGGCAGGAACCCATTCTGGACAGTACACCCTTCCATCACAGGGCCACTCACACCCATGCCCACACTCACTCTGGGACAGTTTAGACACTCCAGTTCATGTCACATGCACAGGAGGAAGCCAGAGGACCTAGAGAAAACCCACACAGTCATAGAAAAATGTGCAACCTCCACACTGACAGTGGCCCTAGAAAGGAATTGATTTTTTTCCTCACCAATATTATAATAAATGGCCTTGAATGAAACAGCCTTATTCAAGGACCTCTTGTACATCATAGAGTATTTCTAAGGGATAAGATAGCCCAACTTCATAAACAATAATGCTGAGATGCCAAGAGAATGCGTTGTGACTCTCAGCCCAACGCTGGCACTGGCCCTGCCTATTATGCAAAGAGACATTTTAGTTCAAGACAACCTCAGAACACTGGTGGCGGCTAGAAAGTACCTTTTCTGTTGATGATAATGATATTTTCATGAACAACTAAGGAGCCAAGTGTTTGACTATTTGGCTTTTTGAACACCTGGTCTGTTTCCCTATAAAGAAGCCAAAGGCAACTGCTTTGCTTTGAGTGACAGAGGTGCTAGAGATCGAACAGCTGAATTATTTAAAAGACCAGCCAGTATGACTGGTTACAAATTGGAAGCATTATTTATGCAAATAAACCATTTTATTTTACCCATGAATAACAAATTTAGACACCTAAATGTTAAGGAAGTTGAAGCAAGCCTGAATATATATAGATAGTATTAAAAAGAGTCTATGCAGTTCCTAGGTGAGAATTGTTAGGCCTGGATCAAGACATTCATGTGCAAGATAGTTACTTTCCATTAGCCCTTTTAAGGCTCTAAGGAGATGGATGTTCCCCATGTAAATAAGTTACCAAGAAAATAAAATTCCATTAGCTAATCTAGTCTTAGTTTCACTAGGGATAAAGAATGCATCTTAACAAAATTAAGAAAGAAAGTTTATTTTTTAGGAAGCTGAAACCATATGTTCCCAGATGCTGCCTTGTTCCAAAACTCAGGGAAAGATGATTTGGGCTGGGCTACTTCTTTTTTTTTTAAAGAAAAAAACAAGACAAAAAGTACTCAAAGTTTTATTTATCAAAACAGAACAACAAACCCTCCAAAGTAGTGAATGTTACTAGAACAATAATAAATAATGGCACAAGTACCCATCTTAAGACACTCAGCCAGTCACGTCTTCCATGGCACGACAGATAGCCTTGTGCTCAGGCATTTCTGTGATGATTGAAGACACATTCCGACAGTTATAAACATCTATCACAGATTCAAGTATGCCTCTCAGGATTCCAGAAGCACAGCCTGCCAGTTGTTGACCATTAGTGACATGCCAAGTATTAAGGGATCTCTATGAGATCTCTAAGTTTGCATGATACAGCTGAAATACTACTCAGTAAGAAAGTACCTAGGTGAAATAACCCTTCAGGAAGTCTAATAAAGAAGAAAGGAAATGTGCCATTTAAAGCCAAAATTGCTTTCCTGAGGCATGTTCACATCATATATGAAATACAGTGGCCTTTCCATGCCAGAGGAGTACCGTAATAGCTCATTTCCCCTGCACGCCATGAACCCTCTTTTCCTTAAGTTTTATTATGTGTTTAAGTATACATTATTGGTCATTCCAAGTGCATGAACTTATGGCAGACTAAATGAATCTGTTTACCTTGTAAACTGTTGAACACACAGCCTGATTTAGCCTAAAAGTTGCTCCAAGTGTTAGGGTACACCAGTGCTGCTTTATCCAGTACCCGAAGACTATCCAGATTAGAATTCATCTGGGCCTTTTCCATCTTCTAGATACCCACTTGCCACTGACTTTTTGCAGTTTCATTTCTCCCTAGCAAGACCATCAGGCCTGCTCTGGGGACACAGATAAAGATAAAATGGGCTAGCTAGCTATACTAAGAGAAAGCTGAAAGTCTTGCTAAAGCTGTATCATGGGAATTTCTATAGAGACTGAATAAATAGAGCCTTTCCAGCCAACCCCTCCCCCACCACCCACACCCTTTAACAAGGGCTATCTGAGGATTGAACTAGGAATGGGGTTTGTTATAGGTTGGGCTAGTCCCAAGCAAACTGAAATAGATCAATATTAATTTCCTCAGTGATCCACTGTGATCCTCATCACACGTCTGCCCTGGGATGGGGCAGGAACCTATTCCCTCCAAGCAGTTAGCATCAGCCAGAATTTAAAAACTCTCCTTAACTCACAATTGCTAACAGCACAACGTACTGTTCTGCCCCGTGGCATCAGTTTTTTAACCAGGAATAAAACTCAAGCACACAACCTGCCAGAGAGACCTAGAGAAAGCTTCAAAATGAAGGTGAAGACACACACACTCTCATCTGAAGTTCAGTCCATCAAATAGCTGCTTGGCCCAAGACCAGCAGGGTAGAAAATGTCCTCAACCTCAGTCTCCATTGTATATTTTTGGGGATGGCATTTCAGGGTTGGGGTTTTTGTGATGCTTTCTTGTTGGCTTCTTTGGTTGGTTTTGCTTTTTACAAACAGTGCCTTGAGCTGCTGATAAAGTAGCCTGGTGTCCCTGGGGGGGTCCCTGAAATACTTGGCATTATTTGGACCTACGCTGTTGTCTTAAATTGGTAACAAGATCAGAGGAATTTAGAAATGTTTAGGTTAGGATTCAGGTCTGGATACTATATCTAGGCCGGCTTTGAATTCCCTCTTTCCTTCTTGTATTACGAGTATGAAGTCCATGGGCACTTAGAATCAGTATATAAACACCTCCAACTAGCACAAAAAGAGGCAGCATGTGGGACTTGAGGACAAAGCTGTTGACTCACAGACCCCAGACCACCCGAGGAAAGCCTGGAGACTTTGGATCTCAGTCCTTCAGCTGGCTTCAGTGTCAGTTTTCCTTTTTCTTTTTCTTTTTAAGATTTGTTTGAGGGAAGGTGAGAGAGATAGACAGACAGAGAAGGGGGGAGGGCCCAGCATAGTCTCCATAGTTGTACATCATTAGTTGTGACATAGTTTCATTCCACACAGATGGATGTGGGGCTGGACAGGGCGGGAACTGAATGGGGCCTCCTGCATGGGAGGTGAGAACTTTTGCTGCCACACTAACCCTGTGGTTACCAGTTGTGCCGCAGTTCAGCATATGGGTTTACACGGGCTGGGGCCAGGAATCAAATCCCAGACTTGGCGATTGCAAGTTAAGCACTCAACTATCCTGGCACCCCAATGTCATTATTCTTCATGTTCTTTATATAATTACTGACTTTGAGCTTCATTGTGGATACCACTAAGTCAGGCAGTTCAGTGTATAAGCTAACATAGAGTTAATTTGGGGTGAACTAACTCCTCTAACTCTTCCACAGTTTGAATCTTCTTTTCCTTCCACAAGATTTTCCTGGGACTAGCCTTGCCACAGTCAGCTATCCAAACTTTTCTGAGACCTTCTTCCTGTCTCAGGGCACTTGAATGTGCAAAACTGTTCTGCCCTCAGAAAGAGGCTCATGCAGAGAGGATACCTGAGTCAGAAGGGCCGGTTGTTTTCAAGCACTGGAGAAAAGTCTTCAAGGCAATATCAGAGAAGTCCACTGATCTTGTGTTTTTTCCAGGAAAGTGGGTGGAAAGGGAAATTTCCTTTCATCTTGACAGTGGTTGCTTGTCTTGGATATAGTCGCAATATTCCTTTAAAACTAGAAAATGGGGAAGCTGGGATGGCTCAGCAAGTTGAGTGCTTACTTTGCAGCTGTGGGGTCCAAGGATAGAGTCCCGGCCCTGGCCCGTATGGACCCATATACTGAACTGGGGTGTGCTTTCCATGTGAGAGGCCCCCGTTTGGTTCTCACTGGGGCAAGCTTCCCATGTGTGAGTGGCCCCCCAGTCGGCTCTCAGTTTGCAGGGGTGTGCCTCCCATGAGGGAGGCCCCTGGCCCTGTTCCCACCTTGCACAGCCCCCACCCACCTGTTTGGAATAAAACTACATCAAAAACTGATGACGTACAACTATGGAGACTGCTCTGCCCCCCCCCCCTTTCTGTGTGTGTGTGTGTGTGTGTGTCTCTCTCTCTGTCAAAAATAATCAAATAAATATTTTAAAACATAAAATAAAACTAGAAATTGTGACCCTTGAAAATGTATATATCAGCTCTAATTTTCTCAAACCCAGAATGGGGTGACAATGTTAATTTACTAAAGGTGTTAAGACTGTAGATATTACTGTTGCTGAATGAGAAGGCAGTGTGAGCCAGCAGGAGGAAAAACAGCATATCCTCTCCCATGCTTTAGGTCTCACGCTTTCCTGAAGTGTCTGAGGAAGAAAGATATGTGAAGTGACAATAGGCTCTGCTTTTTTTCTTTTTCTTTTTACCTTACCTGCTTCTCTTTGAAGGCATCTAAGACATTTGGACATATTTAGTATCTGCAACTTCCCTTTCTTTGTTAGAAAGTGTTGAAAACCAGAAATGATGTAGATATGCAATGAACTGTGAAATTATCATTTTTCTGGCAGCCCCAAAACGCTCTGCATTTTTTTCCTGACTGGGTGACATGATATTAACCCCAAAATGAGTGAATGGGTTGATCTTCAATCTTTTTGTCTTCAAGTTCTCTAATTCAACATCAGAGAGTATTCTGTGTGTGGTTTTTCATACCTAGTTAAGTGGATTTACCAGTTGTGTTATCTTGTTTTACCCTTCACAAAAATGGACATGTGACTTTATTTTTTTATTTTTATTTTTTTTAATTTATTTTTGACAGAGAGAGAGAGAGAGAGATACAGAGACAGAGAGAGAGAGATACAGAGACAGAGAGAGAACTGAACCGGGGGAGCTCCCAGTTCAGCATATGGTTCTGCATGGGCCGGGGCCGGGATTCGATCCTCGGTCCCCGGCGCTGCAAAGTGAGCGCTCAACCCACTGAGCCATCCCGGCTTCCCCGGACATGTGACTTTAAAAGAACCCTATAAAGGAACCATGGGGATGCTGGGACAGCTCATCAGGGTGAGCGCTTGCCTTGCAACCGCAAGGTCTGGGGATCAGGTCCAGTGCCCTGCCTGTGCAAACCCATATGCTGACCTGCGGCACAACTGGTAACCTCCAGTCACCTCCCATGCAGGAGGCCCCCAGTTCGGTTCCCGCCCTGGTGGCCCCACATCCACCTGTGTGGAATGAAACTTTGTCACAAACAATATACAACTGTGGAGACTGATCTGGGCCCTCCTCCCTTTCTCTCTCACCTTCTCTCAAACAATAAAATAATTTTAAAAAAAATTAGAAAGGAATCATGGATTAAAGATAGCACTTTAATAATATAGTTCCCAGGAAAACCAGACAGAAATAGAAGAGGTAGCACTTCTACTACTCCTACCACAAAATGTCTGCCAACCACATTACAAGGTTATAATGTTACAAGGTAGAAATAGTGACAGTGTAATTTGATTTCCCAAGCAGTTAGCCAAAAAAACCTTCAAAGGTATTAAAATGTCACTGGAAAATATGGATGAAAATTTACGTGTGTAATTGTTATAATAAATTTTATTATATTTTCTCGCTTGAACTACTGAGTAATGAATATCCTGTGTACATAATGAAGAACAAATAAATTACAAATAAAGAATAAATAAAATAAGGAAATGAGGGGATATGTGTTCACATGCTTGGAAACCACTTCTTTAGGAAATGGCATCTACTGAGTTTGATGGTCAAAGGTTGGTGGCATGTTCAAAGGGAAGTGTCACCTTAGAGGACAGGTCTGCCTGCAACAAAGTCTGAGGGATGATAGAGGCCAATGATGAGAGTAAAGAACTCAAAGGACATACTATACAGACCAGGGGGATGAGAAATCTCCCTGTCCTTCCTGAGATACACAGAGCACCCAAGGAAAGTGAACACAAACTTGCCAAAGAAACAAGATCCATCTAGGAGCTGGTCCTAGAGCAATCTGAATATTACAAGGTCATCTGGAGACCCATTGAGTATAGATCACTCATGCCAGCTCTCTGTCTAGCCCTCTGTGTGGTTCAGCATTCAGAGAACATAAACAGATATATGGCCAATTTTGAGTTGAACCTTTGGCATTTGGCATTTAATCATCCTAGTGTGGCTGGTGGGAATATAAATTGGTACAACTGTTATGGAAGGCAGTATGGAGGATCCTCAAAAAATTAAGAATAGATTTACCGTATGACCCAGCAATCCCTCTTCTGGGTATCTACACCAAAAACTTGAAAACCTTAGACCCCAATGTTCACCATAGCACTGTTCATGGTGGCCAAGTTGTGGAATTAACCAAAGTATCCTTTGACAGATGACTGGATAAAGAAGTTGTGGTACATTTACATGGTGGAATACTACTCAGCGATAAGAAAAGATGAAATACAGCCATCTGTGACAACATGGGTGGCCTTTGAGGTCATCATATTAAGCGAGATAAATCAGACTGAAAAAACCAAGAATCATATGACTTCATTTATAGGTGGAATAAAAAACGTAAAGAAACAAAAACTTGTGGACACAGTCAATAATTTAGTGGTTAACTGAGGGTAAGGGGGGAGGGGAATGGGGAGGAGAGAAGGGGTATCAAATATATGGTGATGGAAAGAGAACTAACTGGGTGGTGAGCACATAATGTAATGCATAGACAATGTAATGTAGAATTGTACACCTGGAACCTATGCAATTTTTACTGATCAATGTCACCCCAGTAAATTTAACAATTAAAAAACTAATAATTCTAGTGTGGCCTTTTCCAGTTAAGGCAAATGAACTTGGAGTTTCCATCACTTTTTAAAGATTTATTTTTATTGTTTTTTGACAGAGAGAGAGACAGACAGAGACAGAGAGAAGAGGGGGGGCCTGGAGCAGTCTCCATAGTTGACAGCATTAGTTTTCCATATAGTTTCACTCCACAGGTGGGCATGGGACTGCGCAGGGCAGGATCTGGGCTGGGAGCCTCCCACATAGGCCCTGGCAAGAATTGAACTGGGGACACACCCCAGTTCAGCACATGGGTCCGCCTGGGCCAGAGCCGGGATTCGATCCTCGGTCTCCGGGGCTGCAAAGCAAGCACTTAACCTGCTGAGCCATCCCAGCTTCCCATCCCATCACTTTTTATGGTTCCTGGAAAGAAAGGCCTGTGAGCTCTTTCAGGCTGCAGCATTCTGTTGTGCCAGTTTTGCTCTGCAGAAAGGCTCCCAGAAGGGCTGTACATCTTGGAGGGGGCACCTTTTTCTAACTCACATAAAGGCACCTATGTTGACTCACCATGGCCATGGCCTTGCTAGGAATTTTGGCAGAATAGAGCCAAAATCAGAAAACAAGTTCCAGTGGACAAAACACTAAGCCTGATGAATTTTTACTTTTCCACCTGGGGGTGTGGCTTTGTGTAGGCCCAGGTAAAGTTGGTTCACGTGCATTCACCTTCAGTGTTGTAAGAGAAGCTGTTTGAAATCAAGATTAAGTGATGGAGAAAAGCCCAAGGTAAAAAATGTGTTGGAATCACCAGGCTCTATCCAAGAGACTACAGGGATTTAGAAAGAGTACATCGATTTTGTTTGATGACTAAGACTTTTTGAGTTGTTGCACAAATGCCATGTATTTCCAGAAATTAACAAATTGTGTGTTTCTCATTCATTCCCAAACACATTCGCTTTGGGGTTCTTACCCACCCTGACTAGCTAACTAAGAAAGAGAAGGGTTAGTTGTGACTCAGGCTGGAAAGGGACAAGGGAGCTCACTGGAGGCGGAAGGAGGTGTCGTTTTCATTTACAAAGCTGGTTTCAACGTAATCAAACCAAGCAGCACCTAGCGCTCAGACCAGCTCCTTGGCAGTCCTCACCACTGTAGTGTGTTCTCTGGGCTGCAGAGGGCTTGTAAATTGCACTGTAATGGCTGGTTCCTCAGCAGGAATAAACATGTGCTTTGAGTTTTCCAAATGAGTCAGACGCACGCTGTGAGATAAATGCTGATAGCAAGCAGATGTGACGTGTGCTTTTCAAGAGGGACAGATTGGGGGATTGTGTACTGGCATCTTCCACACTCTTTGAGATAATGGACTGACACTTAATGGGGCCTGGTCCCTTAACCAGAAACATTGGGTGGCGGGTGATTCCCCAGCCCCCCTTCTTTCTTTCCATAAGAGGAATCTACATTTTTAAGCCTTAAATGTAAACGTGTTCTGGCTCCAATTTGTCGGCTGACTCTAATCGCCTCAGAACTTATATAAACTCTAGGTGAGTAATTTCCCCGAGAACAGTGCCCCCTTGGAATGTGTTTGCTGTGAACTCAGATTAAACTTTTAACCTCACATTTTTCTGGGAAGGATGATTATCCATGTTTTTATTGTTTAAAAAAGGCAATCAGAAACTGAAAAATGTCTAGTGCTCTTTCCATGGTTGAGTTGGTACATGTTCCCATGAGCCTTTCCCTTTTACTGTGTGTGCTCTCGGATTGTGGACACACTTGGCCTCCTAAAAATGGGATGTTGTGCCAGATGTAGGACCCTGTGTCCTCCGAACTCAACTGCAGAAATCCTGAGTATCTTTTGCTGATGCATGCCATGTCCCAGTTGCCAGGTAACATGTATGACATGTTGTCAGCAGAGCAGGATGTCCTGAGTCCTGGATTTCTGATGCCTTCTTCCATACTTGGCTTTCATTCACCTCATTTCCTTCTTCCAACAATTGGGTCAACAGATGCTAGGCTCTCTAAGAGTATTTGCAGAATGTGTCCTAGATGCCAAGCTTAAAGACATAACATCTCTTTGCAACCTTAGACAGTGTATCTGTTAATCACTTGCTCAGACCTTTAAATGAGTTTGTTAGCCCTTTAATACAAGGTGTCTTTGTTGTTGTTGCTATTTTACTAAGTTGGCATCAACGTGGAAACAAGTCGACTAGCTTATTCTCCCAGGAGCTTCTGGTTATTTATACTTAGTTTGTGTTTGATGAACTACCAAAAGGCAGCTGGCATGGTGTCCTGGAAAACACAGTGGGCTGGGAATCAAGTATTGGTTCTGCTGCCAACTCATTGTGTAGCCTTGGGCAAGTCGGCGTATCTGACAGGGCCTCCTCAGTTTGTACATTTGTAAAATGGAGGCATTGGACTCAGTGGTCTTCCTGTTGAAACAGTAATAATCCCATTAGTTTTTACTATAAGGTGTCAGGGAAACACCAAACACAAAAAGCAAAATGGGAAATCTTCAAGGTGGAATGTTTGTGCTTTTACCGTATTGACTGTTGCTCTGCAATGCCCTGTTAGTATGTTTTGATGTGACATTCACTGTAAACACTGTGATGCTACTTTTGTGATCTATTTCATAATCTAATGGATATTTTAAATTCTTAAACGAATGAGGAACACACTGTTCTGGCACTGGAAGAACAAAGGAGTCTCTGGTAGCCTCATTTCCACCTCAGTGTTTGGAAAATTGATTGAATAATTGGTCTCTGGTGTTAACTTTCCTCAGCACTCATATGTATGTTTACACCCTCCATGCTCCCAGTGCACCAGGTTGCCTCCCACCCTCCACTTTCCGGGCCCTTCTCTGTCATATGGAATCACAAACAGAATCAAGAGCACCTTTTGATGTTACTGGCTTCATAGATTGCTTTTCTGGTGTTAGCCTCATCAGTGTCAAACAGCTGGAATTGGCCAAGTATCAAATGCCATTGGCAAATGTTACAGGGGCTGGGCGGGGGGGCGGGGAGGTCCCAGTATTTCTGTCTCCTGAAAAAAGTCTGATGATTGGGGTCTACTCTGAGGAAGGACTGATGTGGGCCAGTATCCCAAACAATGGAAGACAGGTGCAACATCTGCTCCTGTGCCTTTAGCAGCCACTGCCAGGAAGCCTATGCAAATATCGAAATGCATTTTGTTACCAGTCTTGATAACAAGCATCCCAAGAGTCCTATATACTAGACCTGGAATAGTGTTCATGTACTCATTAATTTTACAGACATTTGTTGAGCACCTATTGTATATATATCTGAAACTGTTGCTAGAGACTGGAGATACAAAAATCAGTGCAAGTGGCATTACCTTCAAGGAGTTTCTGATATAGCAAAGGACACAGATCTGTACATAGTCCACAGAATATAAGTTCTACACTGGTGATATGGATGAAAAGCTACACAGAAACAGAAATAGGAACTATTAGAATTTTACTTGGCTAAGAAACAGGCAAAGGGTGTTCCAGGCAGAGGATCCTGCATAGACAAAACAGAACATGAAAAGTGCATGGCAGAGTCAAAGTATGATGAGGGTCAGTGTGATTGGATCACTGATTCATGGTAGAAAATGGCAAAAGACAAGGTTAGTTTGGAATCTAGAAGAGCCTTATGCAGGGCTGATGAGATAAATACACATTTGTTCTCAGAAAAGATCTAGAGGGGAAGCCAGCGTGGCTCAGTGGGTTAAGAGCTCACTTTGCAGCCCTGGAGACGAAGGATCTAATCCCCACCCCCGCCCGTGTGGACCCATATGCTGAACTGGGGTGTGCTTCCCATGCAGGAGGCCCCCAGCCCAATTCCTGCCTTGCGCAGCCCCCACCCACCTGTTTGGAATGAAACCATGTCAAAAACTGATGACGTACAACTATGGAGACTGATCTAGGCCCTCCCCCTTCTCTCTGTCTGTCTCTGTCTCTCTCTGGCTCTGCCTCTCTCTGTCTGTCAAAAAAAAACCCAAAATAAATCTTAAAAGATTCAGGGGAGTTTACAACAATGCACAATACAAAGAAGAAATTAAAGTGTAGGAAATAAAAGAGATGAAAAATAATGTAAGACCATGAACAGTTAGTTGTTCATATGCAGTTTATAAACAGCTAGTTCCTAGAGGTGGTACAAACATTTCACTTTGAGCTTCCTAGATGCCAAAGTAAAAAGGGAAACATGAAGTTTGCTGTGCCCATGGTGAAAAAAACCAGTTGTGCAGGAGACACAAGCTTTTGCTGGAACTAAGAGCCAAGGGAAATTTCTCCATTGAGTCTAATCAAAGGCTCACTGTGGGGATACAGTGGAAATATTAACACTATTTCTACACTAGCAATTTTTATAGGACTGTTTCTTGTAATGACTCTCAATGCAAGCCAATGGCATATTGCCAAAGTGTAATTCAGTAAAAGCAGCTCCACATGAGGCCAGAACAATTCCGCTTAAGCCTGCTGCTTTTTGATTGTTTGGCTTGATGTACAGATACAATTTAGGATATCAGGGGGAATAGAAGTTTTTTATATCTTTTAGGCAGTCATCCATGAGTATTATTTCTTACAACAAGACTCTTAAAAAGTATTGGACAGGAGGCAGTGAACTTGAACTTCTATTCATGGGCAGAGACCTCAAGAACAAAGGAGTTTGAACTTTGGTTTAAGTAACAAAGAAAAAAATCTTTTCCAAATATGTTTAATCATGGAAGGGAAGTAACTGGTCATCCTGGACTCATAATGCAATCCCATGGCTCGTCTCAAAGTGACCTGGGATCAGGGCTGGGTTGCTAAGTACAGCTTCCTGACTTGATAGCACATGTCTTGCTGTGAACTCTAGATTGAAGGTGGGTGTTTAAAGAATCCTCACATTATATTTATTTTATTTTTTATTTTATTTTTTTATTTTATTATTTTTTTTAATATTATTATATTTTATTGTTAAATTTAATGGGGTGACATTGGTTGGTAACAATCAGACAGTTTCCCAGTGGACAACTCCACATCACATCACCCATGCATCCCATTATGTGCCCAGCTCCCAGAATCAGGTCCCCCTCCAACCC
>PVKE010031243.1:0-19154 GCA_004027555.1 Craseonycteris thonglongyai
AAAAAAAAAAAAAAAAAAAAAAAGAAACAAAATATATGGCATCAGAGTTTAAGTTAATCACAACAAGGAATTTCCTTACAGTAAAGATTAAACATAAAAGCATGGAATGATTATCTGAGTAATTTAGCATCTAAGCTGTGTCTACTCAGAAAGAAAATGGACTTTTATTCCCATGGCAATATATTTATTTACAACCACAACTCCAAGAATCCTGTTTCTTAATTGAGTAGACTAAGCTTTGAGTTCCAAAATGTCAAGTCAAAACATGCTCTAAAAGAAAGAGAAAAGTAATTTAATTTGAGATAAAAGATTACAATAGATAGGCATCTATATGTGCAGCTGTAGTCAATGAAATGTTTCATTCTGTGACTCTTCTGTCACTAGGCTCATACCATCTTCTCTATTTGGAATGTTTGTTTTCTTTTCCTCATAGGACTATCTTCTTTGCAGCCTTTATGTCTTAGCACAAATATCTCTTTTTCTTAGAACCTTTCTCTAAGCAACTTTCTCCTCCCATTAATACCTACCCCAACTTAACATTTACTTTATATTTTATCACAATTTCTTGCTCTTAAGAAAAAATTCTTTAATTGTTTTTACTCTTTCCCTCAACTAGATTTTAAAGTCCATTGCAAGAGGGTTCATGTCTTTCCTGTTCACTGTTAAAGTTACAACACTTAAGACAGTATAGGTGTCCAATAATAATTTACTAAATGAGTAAATGTCACTGTTCAGTGCTGCCTACCTACCCATGATCCCAAAATTACGTTTTTGAAAAATCAGTTTGATATAGGATCACATGTTGGTGACCAACTGCTTAGATGCTCTGCAATTTCAAGTCTCTAAGTAGATATATCCAAATAAAATATACTCAAGTCCAATCTTATCATTTAACTTTGATTGAGTACTATCACTCAGTATGAAACCAGTTGCCATACTCTGGCTTATCTGAGTCAGTACTGTGGTTACTCATTCATCAATAAGCATTTAGTTATGGTGAGGGTTATATCGAATGGATGACAAAAAACATCATAAATGGCTAAATTAGAGATTAGCTGCTCTCATAAGCTTGGTTTTAGAAGAGCCAGAGACGATTACAAATGTAATAATTCAGAAAAAAAGGCAAAAAAATAAAAAGGTCCTAATTAACCCTCTTGTGTATATCATAAGCAAATAAAAGATCATCACCTGTGTAATAGATTCTGGGAGACCAAATCTCAGCCTATCCTGAATTACTGACAAAACAAGCCTCTCTTCTAATATTGAACTGAGAAGCAAACTAGATTTTCCTGGTACTGGAGAATTCTTCAGTGAAAGATGTGATCTCTACATGCTATGAAACCTATTAGGAATAAAATCACATATATGTTTGGAAAAAATCATATGTGTGATCTCCATATAATGTTGTTGGAAGTTAGGAATATTATGGATTCATCCTCCTTCCCTCAATATAGACAATATAGTCACTTACAGTAATTCTTTAATAGCATTTTATTTTATTTTTATGCCATAATAAAGAGTAACCAAGAGTCCCTTTTCTCTGATTTCTGATGAATAAACGTATTAATTGATTGTTTTGTTATTGTTTCTTTGGCAAATTGTTGAGTTGTATGCGTTGTAAGTGACTGTCAGTATAAATATTGCTTCCCAAGGTCTATGTAAAATAAAATAGACTGATTAGGTCAGTTAATTAGCCTTTTATTTTTTTGCCTATATATTACCAAAAAATTCCCTCCCTTCAACAAAGCACATATATTTGTATAAACCACATTGACTGTATTAGCATTGTGTTACTTTGCTGATGAAGCCAAAGCATAGTCACATATGTCATTAGATGGTGAGACTTGGTTTACAAATATCTGGTTAATGTAATAGGGAGACAATTAAAGGGTGTCCCAAAATTCACACAAGAAGTAGTTTTGATAGGAAACACAGGTTTATAATTAAAAATTGTAAATTTTTATTGTTCAACAATGAAAATGAGTTGTTCCTTTGTGTAGCACTCCATTTTTAATAACCCTGAACTGTCAGCTGTCATGCTGTCTTTTTTTTGTTGTTGGCAACACTTTACCACACAAATGATGCAAAATTCAAGTCTTGTGTGAATTTTGGGACACCCTTTAATTGGTTATGTGAAGGCTTTACTTTTTCTGCCGATTTTCTGACTTTTTGATGGACAAGTTCTTTATTTGTTTGTTTTATAAATAATATGATAAATTTCTGTTGAAACAGTGACAACATGCTGTTATTTTAAGAGTAATAATTATGTTGAAATCATTTTCTTAATAAAAATATCAGTAAATAAGCACAATTCCATCTTAGCTTCATCTTAAAAAAAATATGTAACAACTTTTGTGACTTTGATTTCAAACATGTGTTTGAAAATGGCAATAAATGACCAGCCTATCAGCTAGATGTTTGTTACTAAATACTTTTAAATATTTTGATAGTTGAACATATTCTTCCATTTATGTTTAAACATTTTGTGTTATAGGTACATAATTTATAGAATTGAAAAGGGGGTGCTCATATAGTAACTTAGACTGATTAATTATCAAGTTAATGAGTAGATATTTTAAAACATAGGAGATTCCAAGAATGGTTTTCTTTCCATTCTAACCTTTTTCATTTTTGTATTTAAGTCACATGCATAAACTATAGAAACACTAAGTCACTTCAAATTTTTTTAGGTAAGGGGACAATTTTTATTTTTGGAGGGGATTTCATTGCACAAAGGTCAAAAACAAAACAAAACAAAAACAAATCCAGAACTATTTATTGTTATTATCTGAGCAATCTCTTTTTATAATGGGGCTTATATTTTTGTTTTTCTTTTATAATATCAGAACTGTAATATTCCCAACTCTTTTTTTAAAGATTTATTTTATTGCTTTTGACAGAGTGAGAGACAGAGACAGAGATGGGGGCAGGGGGAGGCAGAGCAGTCTCCATATTGGTACATCAGCAGTTTTTGACATGGTTTCATTCCACACAGGTGGGTGGAGGCTCCAAAGGGTGGGAACTGGGCTAGGGAACTCCCACATGGGAAACACACCTCATTTCAGCATGTGCATTTACACGAGCTGGGGCCGGGATTCAATCCTTGGTTCACCATGCTGCAATGTGAGTGCTTAACCCCCTGAGACATCCCGGCATCCCCCACAACTCTTAATATTTTGCATATAAATCATCATTGAAAAAGACTCACGTTACATTTTGTGGCTTGAACTCTCAAAAAATTCAGCTGTCTATAAAACAACTGCAATACCGAGCATCTCCTGGATTTGAATAGATTTACTCATAACAAAAGTATTGAAGCCTATAAATGAAAACTTGAGAACAGTAGTTTAAGTATTTAGAATATGAAGAGACAGTCAGACTGTGTTTAAAACTTGTGTTCCAAATGCGTTATAGAATCTCCTGGAAATGTGAGAAAATAGATGTGATGTGTGTGTTCTGGTTCAGGATTTAGGTGGAAAGGGTCACATTATGAAAGACACTGAAACTAAAGAAAGAGCATAGAAGTCTGTATAAAACTGTGTGAAAAGAACTTTATATAACTCTTTCCCCCAAAGCCCTGTACTATCACCACAAGGTAAAAGTCTTTTATACTCAATGTCACTTACTATACTTACTCTCTCCATTTTGGTTGACCTGTGAATTATTGATGAACATGCCTTGAATGTTCACATGATGGCAAGGGAATCATTTATTTTGTAAGTGGTACTGGAAGTGTGCTGAAGCACGCACAATTTAAACTAGCCAGCCAGCCGTTCTGTGCTGCTGATTCAGTGGTATCAAGGACACAGCGTGTAACCCTCACATTGTGCTTGGCTTTAACTCCCTATCTGAAAAGGGCCCATGGAACATGGATCTTGGTCTTAAGATACAAATCTTTCCTCTTTAAATGTCAGCATCTTATTAGACCTTTGCATTGGTTTATGTTAGTGATGTTTCCCCCTGCTCGCTAGTGAAATGAAGTGGTTAGCAGCCTCTGCAGTCTTAAAAGTACAAGCTTGTAATTTGTCTCTAGGTGAACTGTCACTTTGAAACAAAGATGGCACGTGCATTTCTGTCATGGTGTGATTTAAAGATCACAATAAAAATAAACCTTGACTGAGACAGATCTTATAAGAGAGGAATGGTTATTTCTGTGTTCTATAATGCTGAGATAGATTGTTCCTCCTGATCTCTAACGGCTATGGCTGAATTATTAAAGTATCTCTTGGATGTGGTTACATGGTGATAATGTGCGTTATTGGGATGTAACATACTGTTAGCAGAAAATTTTATCATTTCTGATTTTATAAGACAATATTAGGACATATATTCAGAAAGATATGGAGAGATTTTCAGGGTCTATGTCAGATTGTATAAGTACAAGGTCTGGCTGATAAATTTTGCCTCCACTATAACTCTTTTTGTTACATTACACATATCTATATATAATTGGTTCTATGTGGTCACATGTTAGCTCTCCTCCATCATTCTTGACTTTTCACACACAGATGCTTACATTTTTCATTCAGGGGATATCAAAATGGAAGTGTTCAAGCCAAAAAACAATCAACACGACTTTCCCAGCAAAGGCCTGAGTTTTACATTTTTTCAGATTAGGTGATTTCTTATGGTGATCCATGGACTGCCTTTGGTTCTTGGAGTCATAATGATGAACTCAAATTTTACTACCTGTTATGATCTTTAAGAAGCCCTCACCTTCTTTTCCAAGGAGTTGTTTCAGCTTTCGTATCATCAGACAGCAGGCATGACACTCACCTGGCATAAACTTTACAGAATTCAAGCACAGTACTCCATATCTACTCTCTGCTTAGAAATTACTAATTTATCAGCAATTTCTTTTTGTTTGATCTGACAATATCTGCAGGTCAGTTTTTCAGTGTGATTTTGATGAAGCTGATCACTTTGCAGTCATAGGCCTTCCGCCTTATGGTTTGTCACTCAAATCTGCTTGCCCCATTTCTGCATCTCTGAGCCGCTTTAAGCAGCGTCTTACTGTACTCACATCAACACAGTGATCGCCATAAATGACTTGCATTCATCTGTGATTTTTAATTGGAGGTCCTATTTCCTCAGTTAAAAATTCAAAACAGCATGCTGTTGGGATACCATTATAGCTCAGCAGGTTGAGTATTTGCCTCACAACCACGGGATCTGGGAATCGAATCCTGGCCCTGGCCCATGCAAATCCACACACTGAACTGCAGCACAGCTGTTAACCGCTAAGCCCCATGGAGAAGGTTCTTGCATCTTATGCAGGGGGCCCCCAGTTCAGTTCCCACTGCACACAGCCCCGCATCTACCAATGTGGAATAAAACTGTCACAGCTAATGATGTACAAGTATGGAGACTGCTCTGGCCCCTCCCTCATTCTCTTTCTCTCACCTTCTCTCAACACAATGAATCTTAAAAAAAAAAAAAAAGAATTCAGAATAGCATATTGAACCAACCGTCTAAACACTCTACCATTTTGATGTGCACTAAATAAAAATTGTAAACATCTATGTGTGCAAGCTCAAGAATGATGGAGAGTAGATACCATGTGACTACACAGAAGCATTTATATCCAGATATGTCTAGTGTCACAAGAAATATTAGAGTGGAGGCAAAATTTATCAGCCTACCCTTCCTTGTATATTGGTCTATCATTTTGTCAGGTGAGAAAACCAATTTGTTAAATACTGTGTGTTATAGATGAGTTTACACATTATTTTAACAAAATTTAATTGTTTAATAGTAATTCAAAGGTAACTTCTATTTTGCATCACTCTGGCAAATAGTATTTTAGCCAGATATTCACATTTCAATTAGCTGTTTTGAAATGGCATAGAACTATGCACAGCAAGCACAGCAAGGACAAAGGTAGGGCCAAATTCAAAAAATTCTTTATTTTCTATTTTATACATGCATTAGTTAAAAAAACAAAACAAAACACAAAACAAATTTTTGTAAATGTAATGGTAATACAAGGCTTATGACACTACTACAATTACTACTACCGCCAAGTATGATCGTAATGATAACAATGACACCGAAATAAACGAATTCTGTTTTCTCACCACCTTTCACAATAGCCTTCTCTCCGAAGGACTGGCCTTGTTTAACACTGAAAATGCTGTGCCTGGAAACCTTTTAGTACAGCAAACCAAGAAGACTGATCACTCTAACTTAAACAAAAATACTTTTTAACGGTAGAAAAATATCTAGAACTCGTAAGAGTGCCTCAAAAGTCTTTCTGTCTTTATATTACTATGGTTGAATTAGTTTATATGTCATTATAACTATGTAATTACTATGACAGAGCCAGGTAGTATTATGATAATATTCTCTTCTGCATGTTGCTATTTGGTCGTTTTAGAAGTAATAATTTGTCTTTATTTCCACTTGCATAATTTGCTATCCACATAGCCTTATTTTTTTTCAAATGCTATATTATTTTATTAAATATTCATTTCAAAAATATTCATGAGGACTTCTTTTCCAAAATTCTTTTCTTCGTTACTGGCTTATACTGTTTTTATGGTTTAACCTCCACTTTCTGAAACATATCATTGTTTCCTCAGAAAAAGTACAAAATATAAATGTGTGTGTGTGTGTTTGTGTTTGTGTGTGTGTGTGTGTGTGTGTGTGTGTGTGTGTTTTCTCATACTGAGTGAACAGTTTGACTTGGTTGAAGACTTTTTACCTTCAGAATTTTGAAGACAATTACCTTCTGGAATCCATAGTTGCTATTGAGAAATCTGAAATCATTATCATTCTTATGTGTTTGACATTTTCTTCTCTCTTTAAAAGACTTTAAGATCTTTCCATTATCATTGATATTTGGAAATTTCACAGTATTTGGTCTTCTGGTAAAACTTTTTCATTGATTCCGTTAGGCAGTCTTGTATAGTTGTGTCCATAACTTCCAGAACTTTTGGGGTGGTGGTGGGGTTATCATTTATTTCATTTATGTTGTCCATCTGTTCTTTCTGGGACTTTTTGAGTCATAAATTGTTTTTCTTAGAGTTGGTTCTCTAAGTAATTTTCTTTTCTTTTCTTTTTTCTTTTTTTGACAGAGAGTGAGAAGGGGGGCTGTCCAGAGCAGTCTCCATAGTTGCATGTCATTGGTTTTCTACGTAGTTTCATTCCACAGGTGGGCACAGGGCCGTGCAGGGCTGGACCTGGACCAGGGGCCTCCCATATGGGAAACTCACCCCAGCAAGAACTGAACTAGGGTGCATATAGGTTCACATGTGCCACGGCTGGGATTCAATCCTTGGATCCCAGGGCTGCAAGATGAGTACTCAACACACTAAGCCATCCCAGCATCCCTCTCTAAATAAATTTTATTTCATTTTTTCTAGCTTTCTATATTTTATTTCTTCCAGAAAATCTCTCAAAATTGTATTTATAAACTTCTAGTTGAACAATTTTTGCAGTATTTTAATTTACAATGTTTTTTATTGATTGATTTTTATTTTCATAGCATTTAAAAAATTTTGCATGCATTAATTCCGCATTGTGGAGATAGTAATTATTTAAAGTATTTTTTGTTTATTTTAAAAGAGTTATCTCTTTCTCAAGACTGAAATACAATTTTCCTACAATTTTTTGTTCAGCCTTTCATTTTGAGGTATTTTCTCAAGTGTCAGGTGATCTCTAATTGTTCCTTTTTATATAAAATACAGACATTAATATATCAGTTTGGAAACCCTTTATGTACTGTTAGCCCAAAGGATAAGGGACTAGATCCAGTAATTGGATAAACAACTGGCTCATCCAAAATCTGAATGTGTACATGTCATTCCTCTGAGGAGTTTTAGTTTATGAGGTGACAATGGGCTCCACTAGCTCTCTCAGGAGGATGTGGCAGTCACCATTGTTACTCAGGCTCCCAGCAAGAGGCAGATGTCTCACCACTCAGTGTAGACATGTTCATTTTACTTCCTTGTTTTAAACTATGTGCCCCACCAGCATGTTTCCTCATATCTGCTGATTTTGATTCTTGTGCTTATAAATGACAAGTTCTAGGAAAAATGCTTTAAAATTCTGCGTGTAGAGTAGACATGTAACTATTGATATTGTTTGCATGGAAGGGTTGAAGTCACATATTTAGTCATAGTTATTTTCAAATAATCCCTCTGTTTTCATTCCCACTCTTTACTTTTTGCTGAGTCTTGTTCCATCCAGAGTTCTTCAGGGGAAAATCAGTTCTAAATCTCTTCCCCTGAACTTATGCTGTATCTTCTTCCACATTATAAAATCAGTGACTATTTTTTTAGCTGATTTCCAATTGGTTTTTTTAATCAGTCTCCATATTATGTCCCATCTCTGTTAATTTATACCATTTTTCTTTGTTTTGTTTTTTTTTAATTTATTGTTTTTGACAGAGACAGAGAGAGACAGACAGACAGAGGCAGAGAGAGACAGAGAGAAGGGGGAGAACCCAGTGCAGTTTACATGATTGTATGTCATCAGTTTTTGACATGGTTTTGTTCCACACAGGTGGGCAGGGGCTGTACAGGGCAGGAACTGGGATGGGAGCCTCCTGCACGGGAGGCACGCCCCCTCGAGCCAGGGTCTGAACCGAGAGCCAAGAACCAAACTGGGGGCTTCTCGTATGAGAAGCACACCACAGTTCAGCATATGGGTCCGCATGGGCCAGGGCCGGGATTTGATCCTCGGTCCTCGGCGCTGCAAAGTGAGCGCTTAACCCACTGAGCCATCCCAGCTTCCCCATTCCCCCCACTTTTATTTCTTTAGTATTATTTTGTAATGGACTCTGGAAGAGATAGAGATAATCAAATGACCAATTGACATCTCTTGACACACATAAGTAAAGATTCATTTAAAAATGGCTTCAATCACTAGTGGCAATAGCAACAGAAATAGTAATAATTGATTTAGTAGAAACAGTAGTAGTCATTATATCAGTAACAATGAGCAGTATTTACTGCTAATAGCACTTCACAGTTACTACTTGTGCCATGATGCCACATAATTTATAGTGCCTTATGGCTTATAGGTACATTTAGAGATACGTGCTTTCACTTCACTGTGTCCTTACAGTAGTTCTGTAAAGATGTGAAATCTAAGACTGCAGGAGGTTAAATAATTTGCTTAACTTTGTTCGACTAGTAGGTGTTGTGGAAAAATCTACTCAGATATCCTACCTTTTTCAGTTTTCATCACCCACGACTGGTAATTTGTAGAGGAACTTTAAAGTATTTCATGTGAATTTAATCTTAAACATATTCCAACTCCTTGCTGTCTTGTGATTCTTGCTATAGTAATACAATTTGAATCTTTCCTATAATAATTAATTATTTAGAAAATTATAGTAGTTGACATTTTATTATTATTATAATAAATTGTTCAGACATTTTATTATTATAAGTTTTGAAATAGAGAAATGTTAAAAGATTTTACTATAAATTGGATATCTCTAATAATCCTCAGATACAATATGACTAAACTCAAACAAAATAGCTCTTTTTCATTTGTGGATTTCAACTATACTAACCATCTAGTTTCAGAACCACAGCACATTATTTGACTCCATATTTCTCACTAACTTCACTCTGCAGGTTAAAACATTTAAGTTCTGTGGATTTGACCTCCTCTACTTCTATAAATTCCACTATAGCTTAGTTTGGTAGCATTCACTAATGAAGCCATCTGAACCTATAATTTTGCTTTTGGGGAGGTTTTGGATGATTGTCTCAATTTTCTTACTGTTGATCAGTCTATTTAGATTTTCTAGTTCTTCTTGATTCAGTCCAGATAAACTGTGTTTCTAAAAACTTGTCCTACTATGCTTTTCATCATTTAAAAGTATGATTTATTTAAACTCTGGCAGAAATAAGTTTTGTTTACCATGTCAGTTTAGGGTAAATTCTTTCCTGTTGTGCCTACTGTGATCACAATAATCAACTGATACACAAAAGGTGGTCAAGAAATCTGTGGGAAAAAAGGGATGAAGGGTAAAAAAATTATATACTTTTTTCTTTTCAATATATTCACCCTTCACCCTATTATACTTTTTAGATCTTTCAATAATTTTATTTACACCCTTGGGGGAAAAATGTTTTATTTTTACCCTCAAAAATTTCATATTTTTCTTTAAATTTCTTACCTGAATGCTGTTTTTTCATACTTGGAAACAAATAATAATCAGATAGAGCCAGGTCTGGACTGTAGGGAGGTTAATTTAATGTTTGGAAGTCACAGTCATGAAAAGTAGCCAATGTAATATTGCTCTTGTGCACATGAGTGTTGTTATGCAAAAGCAGCACCACAGATCCATTTTCTTCTTTTCTCTGTCACAGATTATTTTAACAGTTTCAGAAAACTGTAATAGTACTGCCCAGTTGTTATGACACCCTTATCCTTGCAATAGATCAGCAGGATACCCTCCACATCCCTAAAAACAATGGCATGATTTTTCCAGCAGACTGCAACACCTTGAACTTTGTTTTTTTATATAAGATTTATTTTATTGTTTTTGACAGGGACAGAGAGACAGAGACAGAGGGAGACAGAGAGAAAGGAGAGGGCCCAGAGCAGGCTCCATAGTTGTATGTCCTTAGTTTTTTAACATGGTTTTGTTTCACACAGGTGGGCAAAGGGGGTGGAGTAGGGGGAGGGCCCTGCATGCGGGGCAGGAACTGGGGCCAGGGGTCTCCTGCCTGGGAGGCATGTCCCTGCAAACCAGGGGTTGAATTGGGGGGCAAACACTGAAATGGGGACCTTCCTCATGGAAAGCACACCCCAATTCAGCATATGAGTCTGAGAGAACTGGGGCCAGGATTCAGTCCTTGGACCCCGGGTTGCAAAGCAGGTACTTTACCTGCTGAGCCATCCCGGCTTCCCCACCTTGAACTTCTTATGTGGCAGTGTGCCCTTTTCATGCCACTGCACAGAACTCTACTTTGACTCAGGCTAATAATGATGAACCCAAGTTTCAACTCCAATGAAAATCGGTTGAAAACTTCATCTTTGTTTTCTCTGCAGAGGTCCAAAAGTTGTCATAACCACTTGTAGTTTGGTGCTGTTTGCCTGATCCAGTTGTCCTTCAAAATGGAAGTTTCGTCTTTATTTTGCAGCTGCATATAATCAACCAAAGGGTATCTTGAAAAAAGTCTACACTATGGAACAGAAGCTATAAACTGCTTTCAGTAATTTATTGCAAACATGGTGATATAACATGAACAATAAATGTTTTCTAATGTGTTCAGGGTTAAAATTTCCAATATTTCCTCAATAGAGAATGATTTAACCAATGTGGTTTAGAGAATTTTCTCTTCATTTCTGGTCCTTAGTCTTTTCTTTCAGTTTCTGCTTTCACATTCTTAAACTGTACTTTCTTCATTGAGTTCTCTGCTACAGTTACAATCTTTTGTACCAAAAAACATTTGATCATTCTCTATTGACTTTCTGAGACTTTTATTTGTTGTTTAGTGGAAGGGAATTTTCTTCCCTCTAATAGGCTTTGCAAAATGCCTTCTATAAATTATTGTTCCAGAAATAATTTTCTCATCTTGTTCATGAGATGCTATGGCTTGCTGTCCTCTGTTTTCTAAATTATTTTATGTTTGTTTTTCTTTGCATTTTCTGTTCCAGCTGTGATAAAAAGGAGGACAAAACTAAAAATAAAACTACTATATGATCCAGCAATCTTTCTTCTGTGTATATACTGAAAGGAAATTAAATGAGTACCTCAAGAAGTATCTGCATTCATGTGTTCATTACACATTACACTTAATAACCAAGATAATGTGGAAACAAGCAGAGTGTTTATCACTGGAAAAATGGATAAAGAATTTGTGAGATGTGTGTTTATGTATGTGTCACAATGGAATATCCTTCCTTAAAATGGAGGAGATTTTTCCATTTCAACAACATGGATAAAACTGGAGGACATTATGCTAAATGAAAAAAACTAGACACCGAAAGGAAAAAAATACTGTACAATCTCACTCATCTCTGTAATCTAAATTTAAAGTAGTTGAATACATAGAAGCAGTGGGAAATTTGGGGAAATGACGAGATGTTTGTCAAGGTATACAAACTTACTTTATGAAGAATATGTCTAGAGATCTAGTGGGCAACCATACCTTAAAGATATTGCAAGTTCAGTTCTAGACCACTGCAATAAAGCAAATTTCACAATAAAGGAGAGTGACAATTTTTTGGTTTCCCACCACACAGACAAGTTATGTTTAAACTATATTCTAGTCTATTAAATGTACAGGGGAAGTTGGGTTGGCTCAGCAGGTTAAACACACCCTTTGCAGCCTGGGGGACAGAGGATCAAATCCCAGCCCCGGCTCGTGTGGACCCATATGCTGAACTTAAAGCACACATGGGTGTGCTTCCCATGTGGGAGGCCCCCATGTTCAGTTCTTGTCTCCACATTGCTTCTTGCCACTGGGTTCAGCCCAAGGGGTCACACATCCCATGCAGGAGGTCCCCAGCCCAGTTTCTACTCTGCATGGCCCCATCCACCTGTGTGGAATGAAACCATGTTGAAGACTGATGACATACAACTGTGGAGACTACTTTTGGCCCTCCCCCTTAACTTTGTCTCTCTCTGTTTCTGTTTCTTTCTATATCTATCAAAAACAACAAAATAAATCTTTTGAAAAATGTACAATAGCATTGTTGTTTTAAAAAACAATATATATGTACCTTAATGTAAAAATACGTTATTGCTAAAAAATGCTAACCATCATCTGAGCCTGTGCAAAAACTGGCACTGATAAACTTGCTGGATGCAGGGTTGCTCAAAACTTCATTTGTAAAAAATGCAGTATCTGCAATATGCAATAAACCAAAAAGGGGTATGCTCGTACACATAATGACTATTGTCAATGGTACGCTATTGAGTACTCAGAATTTTTTAAGTATGTGGATTGTGCTCTCATCATAAAAAAAAATAAAGTGAGAGATATTACTAGACTGTAGTAGTCGTTTCACTGTGTATATGTATAGCAATTTATGATATTATACACTTTAAGTATATCCAGTTTTTATCAATATAAAAAGTCTGGACTTAAAATGACTTTGCTATGGGAAGATGACATTATACATTCAGTGTGACACCATCAAACAATTTTCTTTGAGTAACAGCACAAGAGTTTATTTAAACTATGCCATACCCACTTGTATTCAACCTAGACACAAATAAACATTTGATCATTTTACTTTAACAATTACAGTGGATAAATCTAGGATTTTTGGTTAATAGCTTCTGCTAGTGTGTGTCCACAATGTACAAAATGGCTTTTCTTAAAAAATAAAAAAAAATCTGAGATTAGAAGGAAAACTTTCATTACTTATGCTTAGCTTAGCATTTGCCCTAAAATAACATAAGCTTCGTCTTTTATTAGAAAGGGATTACCTTTAAACTCCCTGTCAGTAATAGATATTTATCTTAAATCTAAATTTTCTTGTAGCAACTTTCCCCTCAAAAAAGAAAAAATTCTGAAGAACATTTTACCAAGTATTGAAACCAGACCTTCTGATTTTTCTTTCCTTCCTGTTCTTCTTCCATGAAAAGAATACATGTAGTCTGACTTAATGTCTCAGAGATGTGTCTCACCCCCAAATCATTGGCTGTGTTCCAGGCAAGTTTCTTGCAACCCCGTGTGATTTCAGAGTTTTAATGCTCTTCTTGTCTGGAAGGAAATTTCATGGTCAGGAATCAAATCAAATAGTTCTTAATTCTCTCTGGAAGGCAGGCTTCTCTCCAAGTCTGTTTCAGTTCTTACCTCCATTTTCTACCACAAACACACGTATACATACAACTCCTGGGACATATCATTCTTTCCCCAGGGTGTTGACAAGAGTGTTGGATTACCTAGCACAGTGAAGAGTAAGTAGATCAAGTACTAGGGTAATGAAATGCACAGCCTAAAAATTCAGCCAGTGATGATTTATTTTGCCTCAACATGGGTAGACTCGTTTCCCCGAGTTGAGTTTTCAATATAAAACTTTCATAAAAGACATTGAAATAGCCAATTCAGTTATATGCATTTTATGCATGTAAAAAATAGAAAATGCTTATGTTAGTGGCATGGTAATTGTCATGAATTTCGTAGAATTAGGAGGTTAGAGAACATTTGAAGAATGTGCTTCAGTTTCATCCCTAATTCTGTCAGTGAACAGCATGTACTTCATGTTTAAGTTGATGTCATTATGTAACAGTGACATAATCCTCCCATAAGTGTGGGAAAGTACTGGAAGATCACCCTTCCCACCACCTTTCTCCAAAGCTCAAAGCAAATGGAAAGAGCTGTGAAGTCAGTTTGAACTCCTACTTTAATAGACATGTAGCCTTGGGCAAACTGAAACACTGTAGATTTTCCACGTACTGCCGATAAAGTTGCAATAAAAATACAGTGTTTACCAAACCGTATGGATAATATATGGATAATAGTGGACATAACATATATATGCTAACATAGTGCCATTTCCTTATATATTTTTTTTTAGGTACACTGATTTTCTTCCACTAGTTGGCCCCAGGGACTTTGCACTTGTATTTGCCTTTGCCTGGACTTTCTTCCATGGGACTCCTACATAGCTACTCCTTATTATTTAGTTTCTAGCTGAACTCCTACTTCCTCAGAAAACTTGTCCTTTCCCACCTTATCTCGAATAGTTTCTGCTTTCCCAGTCTTCTGTATTGCATCACCTTTTGCCATTATGTAGTACTTTTACTTATTTGAAAATTTTTGTTTGTGTTAAAGATCCTCTCTAAGCCCAGGATAAAAATACATTCTTTCAGCTGCTTTTTACTTGATTTCATTTCCTTCACCCTCTCTAGAACATTCACTCTTCTCCCCAAAGCATTGTGGTACTGCTACTTCCGGAGATTTAGACATCATACTCACAAATTACCCAAGGTGTTTTCCATAAGATTGTTATCTCTTTGGTACATGTGAAGACTCTATTTTACTAATGCTTTCCTGAGAGTTGGTATAAAGATTCTCCCAAATTCTATAGTTATTGAATTAATTTTTAAACAAATTAAAATGAAGGACTTTAAGTGCTGCAGAAGTACAAAAAATAAACCACATTCTTTAGCCCTGTCCTTTCAAAAGTCATTTAGAGCTTCCCATATATTGAGAGAGCAAAAAAAGAAATCCAATGTGTAGCTTATATTCAGTTTGTATTTCTTCATATTTTGTGAGCATGCTTCATTCAATTTGACTCCCCTGTGTCATTACATTTCATGAATCTAAAAAACGTGTATAATACAAATACCAAGATGCATTTTGAGTGACTTGAGGAAATATTTTTAGAATCTTGTTTTAAAAGTTACAAAATATAATAGTGTTACTCCATGTGGAGTGGCAAATTACTTGTACTATGTGTTAGGGAAACAGCTGGCATGAGCTTGGTGGAATGTTCTTTTAGCTATTTGTGAAAAGAGTTGCTGTTAATATATTAGGTATGGTTTGTCTTCCTACCCAACCCCATGCCTACTTGCACTGTGTAGAAAGTGAAGTAGACCCTGACTAAGAGATATAGACTCGTAGGTAGCATAATCTCATTGTGATTTTCCTCAGCACCACATAGTTGTTTTTTCATTCTGATATTATGGAGAACTTTATAATTATACATTTTTGGCCATTGAGAGATTCTGTGTGTAATTACACAGTTCAAATAGAATAGTGCTGGTTTTACTGTTCAAATACATGTAACTACATGGGATTAAAATTTAACACTAATTACATAGAAATGTGATGGTACCTATTACTGTTTTTATTTTAAGTATGAAATGTGCAGGTATAATCAACCCCATTGGTACGTGAAGTTAATGTATAACCCTGTATGAGACATTGTACAACCATTCAGTTAATGTTCTTGATATTTTAACACCTACCTAATGAACATTATACAGACAATAAATGAATCCGGTATATTTTGGGTAAATAGTGTATATTTATTGTATATTTTTTAGTTAACTGATTTATTTTCTTTTTATAATTTAGCAAGAACCATCAGGTAATCTCATTAATGAACACCAGATGGCACTGCATTGAATAGCATTGCATTTCAATTGCTAATGAATGCTGGAAACACTTTGGAGATGAAGTGCATGTTAGAAATAATCTTGGCGAATCTCTCATTTTGCAAATGCGAATACTCACACTCAGAAAGATTATTATCATTTCCACAAGACCGTGTTAGAAATAGATGTCTGACCCTGCTTTGAAACCCCTGTGGGTTTTAAACACACTATCCTAGCTTTCTATGTGATTGTTTCATTACATAAAAGAAAGAGTAATACAGGATAATGGTCAAATTTGAAATCCTAACTAGCACTTACTAGCTGTGTGACACTAGACAAGTCATTTAGCCATTTGTCACTTAGTTTCCTTTGCAAAAAAAAAAAAAAAGATTAAAATCACACCTACCTTATAGTTTTAAGTTAATTAAAAACAAAACCTCTATGTAAAAGTCAACAAAATATGTTATATAACAGATGTTCTAGACATATTGGTCACCTAGTGAATTTAAGGAACTATACATGTTTCATCATTTTTATAATCCTAAAGCCTTTTACATACTTAATTTTACTTCACTGTGTATTGAACATAAGCAGGCTTTTGCTCTCTAGAAGCTTGCATTCCAAGATAGGCACTCAAATGCAGATCTGCAGAAAAACAGACGACAAACAGCAGAATGCAAGTACTGAAATAATCACGTGGGTCGGTGATATGGCAGTGAGATACGGCTTTTCAACCTGGCAAGCTAGAGGACATTGCAAGTCTAATGTATTTTCAAATGTGCTACTTAAAAGAAATTTCTCAGGACTGAACTTTTAGGGTCTGTGCCATTTGACTCTTCTCAGTCTTCTTGAGCCTTATTCAGCCCATGAACTCTCCATACAATATCCAATATTACGACACACTGCAAACTATTAAGAGCTTCTCTTTTGGATTTTGCTGTGATATGCATTCTTAGTCTCATGTTTGCCAATAATTAAATCTGTGTCTTTAGCTAAGCTCCTTTTCCTCTTTTGACCCCAATTTATTTATGTGTAAAATGAAGGGCTGGACTAGACATATGGTTTCTCTGAAATTCTAGGATTCTTTTTTTTTCCTTCTAGTCTTACTTTCTCCCCTCCACACACAAATACACACATGTCTCTATAATTGCTCCTTCTCATAGGTCTCATCCCCACTAAATACCCATGTTATTTTTCTCATATACTAGACTTTGTTTAGTCCTTTGCCACAGTGACAGTGCTATTTCATGTGAGTCAAGTGGACGTTCACAGATGTGATGCAAGTAGTAGCTTAGTAAATATTTCCACAATGGACCTATCTTCTGGAATCTTTTTTCTTACAACCATTAGATCACCATGAGAAGAAGCTCATTCTAGCCTATGGAGAAATACCAGGGAACCCCAATAATACGGTAGCCAGAATTCAGAATCAGACATGTGGCTCATCCCAGCTACCCTATCTACCCCAACCATTTAAACACCTGAACTGAGGCCCCAGATATTGTGATGTTACACACACTGTGTCCTGTCAAATCTCTTACTGGTAATTGTGAGTAAAAAAAAAAAAAAAAGAAAATAGCTGATATTTTTAAGCTATTATGATTTGAGATGGTTTGTTATATCAATAGATAACTGGAACATTGTGTAATCTTGTGGCTTGCTTTAGCTTAGCTTCTCTAAGCCTCAATATTCTCATCTCATCTATAAATGGTATGTAATAATGGTACCTATGTCAGAGGATTAGTATTGTTAAATGAGATAGTACGTGAATAGTGATTAAGACAGTGGTAGCCACAGAAAGTCTCAGTAAATGTTTGTGGTTATTATTAAAGAAAAAGACTGTAATAATTTGACAGATTTGGCCCCAAAAATCTCTTCCAAGGATTGACTATATGGAGGTTAATGGAATAATTGCAGTAAGCCTGCACTCCTGGCAAATGGGAATTCCAGGGGAGCTGCTGCGATTCACTCAGAACCGAGCTCCAGCTGCTATTTAGTTCAGTTTGGTGGCGCTCTTTATCTGTAGCTTCACTAAATGTGGGCATGAGTCTGAGTCCGCTGACTGTCTGGGGCTTTCAGGAAATTTCTGGTTATTTGACATTTGTTTTCCTGGTTCTTGCGGGGGAAACAAAACCAAGAGTTTACTGATGACTCAGAGACCCACAATTTACCTCCATGCTTCCTGAGGTGGGGTTCCTGATAGTATTTCTCCACCTGATGTTCTCCTCCTTTCACTTTTCACTCTTCCCTCCTTTCTAACTTCTTTATACCAACTCCATTCTCATCAATTATAAGAACTAGCCGGCATACATTGGAGAACTTAGGTTAGATGAAGAAAGGAGGATGGTCATTGCAAATAACATTTCATCCAGATTTACCTATTGCAGGTTCTGTTGTTATGGTGTTTTGCTGTGTTATAATTATTTGTCATTAGAAAATTATGCTTACTATCTTACACATTTTATAAATTAAAATACAATGCAATAAAATGTATACATTATTATTATACACATTATATATTAATAATTACATCTTAAATGACATCAGTGAAGCACCCTAAATAGCATAATTAGCAAGAGCTGAACTGAAATAAAACATTGTCATGATGAAAATTTCCGCATATATACAGTGGGGATAATGGTACATTTATAGTCATAATGGGGACTATCATTAATAATAAATGCAAATAGCCTATGATAGAGCCTGGTGCCTGGTATAGAAGTATTATGACTTTACCTTATCCCACTCTAGACAATACCCTCAGTAGGACTCCAAGACCCCACTAATGTTATGTCTACATGAGATGCTTCCATAATCAAAGACCAGGAAAAGGCTCCATATTAGTCCTTATGATCACTTAGTTATCTTCAGTGCATGTCTAGATTACCTAATATGTGTACAATAAAACAAATACTTGTATTTTCAAATTTTTGAGTTGAATGTTAAATTGCTGACCTGGGTGGCTATCTCTTCTGCTGCAAATATCATGTTATAGAGCTCACCAAGTCTCCTGTGCATTGTCACTACTCTATAGATCACTCCTGAGTTCTTTATTCCTACAGTAAACTAGATGGAAAGACTGCTAGCTCTGCTCAGCACACCATGAAACAGTTGAAACTTGATTAGGGTCATG